>JAQGAW010004974.1:0-10224 GCA_034698025.1 Phthiracarus crinitus | reverse complement strand
AAATAATACTCTATTTTTCTTAATCCTTAAGTTAATTTTAAAATAATTTTAAAATAATACTCTATTTTTCATAATCATTAAATTAATTTTAAAATAATTTTAAAATAATACTCTATTTTTCATAATCATTAAATTAATTTTAAAATAATTTTAAAGATTATTTTTATTTAAATATTAATTAGAAATTAAACTCGAGAATTAAATGAAATAATTTTTTCTGAATTGAATAGAAAGTAAAGTAATTTAAAAGTCATTAAAAGATTTGGTATATTATATAATTTGAATTGTACAAATAATAATTTTAAATAAAAGTCAATATAATTTACTATTCTATAAACTCATCTAAACTTTAAAATTTATTCCATATAAAACTGAACTTTCTTAATATGTTGAATCAAATAACTACCAAAGTAAATAATTACGATAATCTATGTTGTATCATATAGTTGAAAAAAACAACTTTTAATTTAATATGTCTAGGTTTTTGTAAAAGTACATTTGGTTACTATCATTTTGAATGTTTGAACTTATGGATTAAATCTACAGTTTTTAGGACATTTGTCAGATTTGAAGCAGTAGTTTAAAGGAGTTATTTTTATACAAAACAGGCATAATTTTTATTTTAAGTTTTGTTCTGTATGTTTAAATATACCAAAATATTTAATCTTATTTTATTTTACCTGTTATTTATTGGTTTAATTGATGCATTGCTTGACAAATAAGTCTTTTTTTTTTTTGTTTTTTATATTTTCTATATTTTGAATGTGAAATCCATTTTCAATTTTGGCAAAAAGTGAACTACAAACTTTATAATTAAAATCCTATAATTGAATTTTCAATTAAAAAATTTATTTATAGTTTATTAAATGACAATTTTAAATATAATATTAGATTTATTTTAAACAGCTATATATTTCACTGATAAATAATTTAATAGATATTAATGTACTATAAAAGTTTTAAATAAAATATAATAAAATAAAGACTTGTGCGTGATTTCCGCCTCTAAAAGATATTATAATTAAGTTTTTGTAACAACAATAGTTGTTTTAAAATCTTCCTTTTGCTAGATAATTTTAAACTTTTTTATTATTTGAATTATTTGGTTAATAAATTTAAAATTCAAATTGATATTTGACTCAAACCATTTATATTTGTTATTATTAAGCAAATAATCAATACCATATTAATTAATATATAAGATATATCAAAAAATTTTTAAAATGATTGTTAATATAAAATTTTGTTCAAAATAAACAACTTCTGTAGAAAAAAATTATATATTTTATAAATAAGTGTTGGTATTGCTATATGCAATGTTTTATATTTGAGATCAGATTTTATCAAAAATTGAAATCTGCCACGCTAAAATCCCGTTTACCCAGTTAAGCAAAGCGTACCGTATAGACATGATATACATATAACTTTTAAATATACTAAAAAAGGGGTAATAAAAAAGTGACATTATAATTAATAATTTATTTTTCAATATAAAAATTAAAACAAATAGATTGAAAAACAACCATTTTATGAAAACTAAAACTATATAAACTTTCATAAATAGAAATTTGATAAAATAAAAAACAAATCAATTAATTTTTAATAATTTTTATTTTAATTATGAAAATAAGTCATAAAGCAATAAAATGCAATGCTTTCAATAAATCCTTGATCAATAAATTATAATTTTATTTTAGCTGAGTTTAGTTTTTTCTCTTCGAAATATCAAGAAAAAATAATAAAATTTTATGATATAATATAATTTTTACTAATTAATTTTTTAAGTAATTATCTATTTTGGCGGATTTTCCGATTTTTACTAAATTCATAAAATTATCGTTGAAATCTGAAGACTTTTTGAGACACTAACAATTTTAACCAAAAATTATCAAAAAAATTTAAGTCAAAAGTTTTAAAAATTTATTAAAACAATTTTCTTAAATTTTAAAAAATTAGACAATAAGTAAAAAAATAAAATATGCCTTAAAAACTTAAAAATTTATCATAGAATTTATAAATTTTTTACTCCGAGTTTTAAGTCCGACTTTTAGGTTTTAATTCCGATAATCCCTCCGCTTTTCCTTAGTTTTTAGTCCGAAAAAGTATTGTCTCTGATCATTATACATGTATTACTTTAAAGTTTAATACCGTATACTCTACTTCTGCGTTATTTAATGAAAACATTTCTTATACCGTTTTTGCTAAAATTCTGTACTCTCTTTCATCTCTTGATTGCGGATGTAGTAATGGAAATGGTGTGCAAAAGAAATGTTTTATAGTGCTTTGAAAACAGATGAGTTCATACGAACATACAGAACATACAGCACATGCAGCACATACTGTTCATGTTGTTAGGGTCGAGCGGTGTATCGTCAAGTCCATTAGGCCTACTAAATTGAATTTGATAACACCAGTGTTGCCTTTATCAAAGTATAGTTACTGTTTTTCTAGCCCTTATATACGGGTTGCCTTTATACTAACGCATCAAATATAAGCTTAGTATTGAAGCAAAAATATATTCAATACACTTGACGATTTAGAATGTATATTCTACTTTATCGAGTATACAGTAAGCGCTGTTGTGCCGTAATAACAGTTAAAGTGCATACTATTTGTATATATCTTCCACTGTAAGTTTATATCATGCAGCACTTTCATAGCAAAATTTTCATAATTAGCATTTATTCTGCGTACTATAATATTATGCACCATCGGATTGAGGCAAAGGCGTGCCAAATGTTCCCTTCCCTAGAATGTCAATCTCCATTAATACATTCTCTAGTGTTATACGTGCTTTGCAACTGAAAACTAGTTTCTTATTATATACGGTGTATGTTAGGCTTATATGAGTCTCGAATATTGTGAACGATGTGACATTCACTTACAACCTATATTAAGATATAGGTATATTATATATTAGATAAAGCTATATAGAGATAAAATAAATTATATATACATATAGAGATATAGAGCTATAGGACAAACTTGTTTCTCACTACAACCATATTCTGCTACAACCAATTACTGTAACAATTATTAGTAAACATTGTCAATATTGTACACCAAAAATACATAGTTATTCTGTATTATAGATTCATTCGAGAATTATGAAAACAATGATTTACTTGAATTCGCGCTTCATTTAGTTTAGTAATTCTGGCCAATTCTTCGCGACAATATATGTCCGGATAATGGCTTTTAGCGAAAGCTGCCTCTAATTCTTGGAGCTGTTCCTGAGTAAACGTTGTGCGATGCCTTCTTCTGGCTGGTGTTGGCGGACATGTACTGGAATTTCCACTATTAGAAGAGCCATTCAAAGAATGTTGACTAGAATTACTATGATTAGATCCTATGCCAGCCATAGTAAGAGCGTCTGTCGGCGATAAGTGAGAAGAAAGGTCTGGCTCTACTTTTAGCTTTTTGAATGTATTCTCTGAAGACACCAAAACTAAAACCAAATCAAAATAACATTATAATACTGTATTTCATTTTAATTATAAGATTATAAATTAATTGCGATAATCAATCAAATAAAGTTTATCAACTATAATGTTCAATATTTTAGTAGGCCTTAAATAGTTTTCGTTTAAATTTAAATATTAACCTAATTTTATTTTACGCAAATAGATTTATAAAATCGTTGTCAAATACAATTCGAATTTTACGACATTTGTTTATTTTTATAATATCCGTAATATGAATTTTTTAAATTTTTTAAAGCGACCATTAATAATAAGTTGATAATTTTTTAATTAACATATATTGTAATTAAGTTGATGACGATTCAGTTTTACCGCCAATTAATTATAGTTAGCGGTTTAGGTTTAATTTTTAAAACATTATAAAACCGCGGTTTATTCCGTCAAACTGCTAATAAATTTTTATGAGATATTTCAGAACAAAATTTTTAGTAAATAACCGTAAAATGATTATAACGATTTAAAAGCATAATATTTATTAATTTGAAGTAATATATATTTACACACAGTAGCAAAACTCACATCAAAACTCACAGTAGCAAAACTCATTTAAATTTTGTTACTTTTTATGTTATATCTCAACTTTTGAAACATCATAAATTGAATTTGATATTATAATAAAATTATGTTTAAATAATGATTTTATGAGTCAAAATAATAATTTAAACTAAAATTAAGTTTTAATAATATAAAATAGTTTAAACAATGTTCTAATTAATTCTAAGACATTTGACTATTTAAACCGCTGTTTGCTGTTTCGGTTCAAAATTTTGGAATCACAAAAAGGTGCAAAACGGTTTGCAAAAAAGTCAAACCGATGAACTTTAATTGTAAGGTTTTATGGGAAAAGGAATACAAAAAAATCTAATTGTAACACAATGATAGATTTTGTTTTATTCATTAGCACTATAACATATAGGCTTAAATCATTATCTAAAGTTTGAACTGACCGAGAAAAATTTATTTTCACATGAGCTAAAAATCCATTAATATTTTGAGGTCTATATATTTTTATATACTTTGTATTTTAATTAACATAACAGAAAGTAACTGAATGGTGTAGAATAAGGAAATATACTTCCTAAGAAAATTTTATTTTAATTGTCCAAAACTTAGAATAAATATTTAAGAATATGCGAAGAAAAAATTTCTTAACCGTATTTAAGTAAAGCAAAATATTTACACATAAAAATTCATATTAAGAAGTGCTTGTTTAGAGACAACGAACTCAACGGAACAATCAAATGTCATTTTTGTTATCTGTTTGAACTTTTTTTCTTTTTTGGTTAAATCTATCTTAATAATTCATTTAAACTAGAAATATGCAAAAGAATATTCGCATATTCTTTTTCGCAAAAAAGCTTAATAATATGCTTTTTATGCTTTTATATTCTTTTATGCGAAAATCAGGTATTTATTTATTAGTTAAACTCAACAAATAAATAAGGAAAATAAAATAATGATAATAAAATAAAAAGTACAATATATCCGGACGATTACATTCCGTTTCCCCGAATTCTGTTCCCTGATTTCCTTTTCCCAGAAATTCTGTTTCCCCGTATTCCGTTTCCCAGAATTACAAGTTTGACTTTAAGTAAATGACTGTATTTAAAAAAATTTCGAGCTTATGAAACTTTATTGTTTTTCACTTGAAGCGATAAATTCATATAAAATATTAAGTTCAGTTGAGTTCTAAAAAACCTAGTTTTGATTTAGATTTAAAATTGTAATTTAAAAATCAGATTCATTAATATAATAACGTTAATAATAAGGACAATAAAAATTCTCATATGGTTTTAATTTTCCAGTGAATTTTGGTAATAATTTTTCAATTTATATATAAAACGTTAATAAAGATTTATAGAACCCCAATTTTTAAAATACAATCATATATTTTGAGTCAAACTTGTCATTCTGGGAAACGGAATTCGGGGAAACAGAATTCGGGGTAACGGAAGCACACCATCCTGACGGTGAGTAATCTAATATAATCTCTAAGTATTTATTTTTCATTATAATTTGGCTTCAGTTTCCGGTCAAGGAAAAATCAAAGTTATGAAAAATGCGCGAAAATCAAAACTAAGTTCAAATCCGAAAGTTCCAAATAATAATTTAGAATTACTCTTGAAATAAATTGCAAATATTTTAAGTTAGTTACTGTTTTTCATTTAAATTATCAAATAAAACAAATTGTTGAGAAACATAAATGAATAATTAATAATAAATTAGTTATAATATTTAATTAACAAAACAAAATAAAAAGAAATAGCAAATTTTAAAATAATATTCTGCATTACAGTAAGATTCATACAATAATTTAAATCTGATGTTTACAATATATCATATTTAATACGTATAAAACATGTATAAATAATTAAATATAAATTAAATTATGGGTATGTGTAACGATGCTTCAGTTTTTCAAAATAGAGGTTATAAAGTATTTAAATGGTATTAACTCTCAATACATAAGGCGTAAATTGATTACGAATGTCCACTTTCACGTATTAACATTTGTTTTTGTTGAATGTACATATCTAATATTATGATCGCTATTAATGTCAGTTATCAAACTCTTTTCAGTTACTCAATGTGCTAATGCTGAACGCTTTCATAGCAATTATTACCTTTGATTTGCTGTTTCAATAAATGTAATCCAAATATTTTATTCGGGTCTGTAGAGGTTCGAAATTATAGGCTCTTTTGTTTTCTTAATTAAAAACAATAAAACAATTTTTAGGAATATCACGAATGCTTATACATTATCAAAAAACAAACAAAAAATTAATAAATTTATGTTACTTTAATTAATATAAATGATTTCATAAATTCTTCGTAAAAAGATTTTTTAAGTACGGATAACTCTAATTCTAAATCTAATGTTGGATAAAGTTTGAAAATAGGAAGTTAGTGTATTGAAAAGTTATAGTGAAATATAAACATTGGGATATTTAGTGGCAAATAGATGCAAGTGTTGGGCACGTGTTACGTGTTATTTCAAGTAATAAGTCAATGCTGAGAGTAAATGAATTGTAGAGTACCGTACAGTACCGAACAGTACCTAACAGTACATTTACTGTAGTGTACCGTACACTCACTCTATTATGAAGCATAACATCAATAGTGTTGAATATTTCAATAAAAGCATTGGCGTATAATTTAAGCTTTCGGCTATAATAATGATGTGGCAATGAATGCTTAATAATAGTGTTGGAGGGTTTGCTTAACAATAGGTGAAGAAAAGCGAACAAAATCCACGCTCAATCGCGGGTTGTTTGAGATTTGAAACATGACATTTTATAACACCTGCTTTGTGGCTCTGATTGCAAGTGCATCAGCTCTATGCTACATATGACCAATTCATACCATAGCCAACAATATAACATATGTTTCAAATTCGATACATTTTACTATATCGCGTATTATTTAAATCCAAACTCATTAACGGATTAGTGAACTAAAACTTGAGTACAGCATAATATAACTGTAATACAGAATACAATCATCGTTTGCTGATTAAGATCTGACGAGTCAGCCTTATCTGTTCAATCATCGCTTAAAACTACCAAACATAAAAATGCATGCAATAAACAATAATACCAATAAGTTTTATTATCAGAGAATCAAAATAATATCATTTATATCATATAAAAATAGCGATATAAATAGCATTAATAAACGACAACATATTACTTATAAAAGAATATTTAATTTTAAAATATTACCCAAATTTTGCAGTATTATTACTTTTTTCCAAAATTCAAACAATTTTCTAACACTGAATTTTATTAAGAAATTATCAAATATTTTAGAATAAATTTTTAGGAACTTTCAATGGTAATGATAAAATATTTTTGGTGGGGTAACAAAAACTAATCAGATTTAACAAACTTTTCTTTTATGGTAAAAAATAGCATTTCTAGCATTTATGTTTAAAAATATCAAAAATAGCTAAAACGAATCCATACTATTTGATTCATGCACATATAAATTTACATGTATATGCGTCTAATTTATTAAGTAAAAAAGTTGCAAATGCTATCATTTTTAATTCTCTATTTATTATTTAAATATTTCTTTAAATGATTAAAAAGAATAAACATAAAGCAGGCATAAAGAATAAAATTTCGAGTAGTTTTGGCTTAATTTGAATACGAATTGATTTAGCATATGCGCATTATCCGTATTCGATTGAATTCCACACTAAATATAGTGAAATGAAATTGTAAATCAAAGTATTTCATAACTTTTACAATAACTTCTAACATGTGGCCACAGTTTTCATAACTAAATCAAAAAGTATGCTAAATGTTTGCAAAAAGGAAAAGCGTTGATTGCAATGAAAAACTTAATCCGATAGAAAATCTTATTTTTGTGTTTACTGTTTAGAAGTTCCATACTATTATAATTAATACTGGTATATAATAAAACAGTATTGTATTGTAATTACATATTTAGTACAAATTCAACACATTTCCATCACTTTTATATATTATGCTAATAATAGAAAATATCATCATGTTTTATCTTAAAAAATTAAATTTATATTTTATAGTAATATTTTGAAATCTTTGGCTAAACTGCGAAGTTTTTGCAAAAAGTTAATTAAATGGTTTGATTTACAATTGCAATTCACTGTAATAGCAAATGAAATCAAAGCATAAGTGTAAGCTTTACACTCCTTCTCAATAAATATAAATTTTATAGCTTAAAAGCGCTTACAAAACGCACACACATTTGCTTCGCGAAAATATTTAGTAAAAACAGAAATACCATAAACTAATTTGAACAATTGATTGATCAAATATGATTAATAATATTTACTCACCCATAGTATGCAAACCCGTGGATGACATTTCGTCTAATGTAATGACGCGAGAAAAAAACTTGTAAAGCTAGGATCTGATCCAAAACGTAGTTTAATTTAATAAAAACTAGAGAACCCGAGAACTGCGCAAATAAGTTAACCTTAAGCGCATGTATTGCTAATTTCTTCAAATGAGTAGTGTTCGCGTTTCGATATATTCTGTAATTTAGACGTCAAATAATAACATAACTTCTTTGAATATAAAACATTGAAAACGTGAGGTTTTAACGAACGCATGCGCTTCCGTATCCTAAATCTCTCGGTTTCTTACTTAATAGACCCCGAATCGCTAAAATTTTTAGACCCGACTTTGACCCGATAAAACTCAATGAGCGCTCAATTAATTCGAATTGATTTTCGCTCTAAATTCCAGATATTTTCATAATTAATGAAAAATATTGCAGTTTTTAAAGTTTTTATTTTTTAATATAGTTCTTTTAATGATATCTAATATTAACATAATAAAGCTTTGTTTAGATGAAAATTTTGTTAGAAGAAATTTTATTCCCATTTAACTCAAGACCCGCCCTGTCCCGATATTTTTTTTTGTTTTAAGCCCGAGCCCGATCAGGCCCGAGGAAATCGTCGAAGGCCTGCGGGTTCGACAAATCGAGGTCCCGTTTGGGAGTCTTTTATTTACGTTTTATTATAGTAAGGAAAGTGATACGCGACATGCCTTTTCTTTCAACCGATTGGAGGCGATCGCACACTGGAGGGTGGGATATGATTGCGTTTCTGACACTGCTTCGTGAGTATGGGAGTAACACTTCAATAAGAGTGAAACATTTTTTTGATTATACCTACTCTACTGTGCATCACAAACATTCAGTATAGGCTTAGTTCTCGTTTCTGTTTCTATTTCACTATGTTTTATCCCGTTTATATCTTCAAATATTGCGAACTACCATTTAATGTTTAGAAAATATGTTAAATAAGTATAATTAATATTTTTGTACAAACAATTTTATCATATATAGCTTTACATGTGTAATATTTCGAATTTCAAAATCCAGCTCAGCTCAGTTTAATGCGAACTAAATACTCAACTCTAAAGTTTTTTATTAGCTCAGCTCACAACTAAGTCAAACACTGAGAAATATTCCATATTAAACATGCAAAATCTTAATTATATGTGCATTAATAGCAGTAAATTAAGAATAATAAACTCATAGATAACTTTCGAATTAAGTTTTAGTTTTGAAATTATTTAACATTTAAAAGAAATATTTATTTGGTAATTATCTGGTTTTGGTTTATCGGGTATATCATAGGTTTGGTTCAGGTACAGTAGACCAATATTTTCGGTTCTGTTCAATTCGCAGAACCCATGAAGATATTTTAATTTTCTGTTATTTAAAATATCTGAGATATTAAAAATAAGAGTTTTAAATGAACTCTTCATTAACTAAAGATAATTACAGTATTATTATTATTTTACAAATACAAACATTTGCTTCTTTTGAATTAAATAATATGAAATTTTTATCGAGTTTAAAAAGTTTTTAATATGAAAATCTTGGTTAACATATAGTGTTCTTGATTTTTATTATTTATTGTTCGTTAATTTTTTTTAAAAATAGTTATGACTAAATTTGTTAATTATATTAAATAAATACTACTTGATTTAACATCTAATATGATTTTTTATTAGATAGAATAAACTAATTCCTTTTAAAACTTAAATCATTAAATTACAATTTTTAAAGACCTACTTATTATCAGTAATCTTAGTTTCTGACGAATAGAATAAAAATTTAAAATATGATACGGTAACTGTAGACTTAATTTTCGGATTTTCCCTCATTAAATGAATGGATTAACATAAATCGTGTTGTAAATATAGACAGTGTGTGTGTGTGTGTGTGTGTGTGTGTGTGT
>JAQGAW010004973.1:0-10225 GCA_034698025.1 Phthiracarus crinitus | reverse complement strand
GACAGCGGGACGCACCAATCAACACACTGAAAGTGATCTCTAGCTTAAGACAAGTGTGCGCAAAATATCCAAGCGTTAGACCGTTGGCACAGACATCGTGGACCAAGTTGGGAGCTGATCCGTCTTCCGCATCTCAACCACGAATAGCCGGACGCACCAACCTATACACTAAAATCCAATAATCAATTTTTCAAAAAGACTTCTATCATAAAAATCCAATAATCAATTTTTCAAAAAGACTCCTTTCATAAAAATCCGTTACTTATTTTAAAGACTGCGGACACGACGCAAGACAGACAGACAGACAGACAGACAGACAGACAGACAGACAGACAGACACACATGGTCAAAACCATAAGCTCTGCTTCTCTCTGAGAAAGCGAGCTAAAAATAAAAAATCAGCATAAATCGCCTGATCAGGAATAGAGTGCTAGTCGAAACGTTAACGTTGCGCAAATTATTAAAAACGTTTTACTGTCGATGATATAAATATATATATTTGAAAAATATATATAAAAGTTTTGATAAAAAAGACTTGTTATTGCAGAGCAGTAATTGATTTCTTATGAAACACTTGTATTCTTCGTAAAATAAGCAGCATTTCTAGAAATTTCTAGTAAATATTTTTAATAATATGAATAATTTTTTAATTCATAACATTTCAATTAGTGTTTACGTTTAAATAAAGTAGACTTTGATCATACTTGAGACACATATGTTTCATTACTTAAAAGTTGGAGAACAAATAGTTGTGGTTTTCTAGTAGTAAGTTAAAAAGTCTAAGACATTTAAAAAAAATCATGTAGACTTAATTTATGCCTTAAAGCTACAGCTACTTTATATTATTTATTTCCACAATATCATTAAGAAAATAATCAAAGTAGATATATCACATTAATAGCATTAAAAATAATACAAAATATCTTAATATATAAGTCTCAAAATTTGTTTGTCTGTGATACCCTTAATAGGCTCCTGCGATGGGGGCCCGACACCCTTGACACCTATATTAATGGATTCAGCTAAATTATTAGGGATCAAATCGAGTGGTTTCAAGAAGGTTGGCACCCCTTAATCTTATTGGAATTGATATGAAAAACATTTTAAATTTTACCGTTAACACCTAATTATTGCACTCGAAAAAAAAGTAAGATTGATCTGTGGGGTAGGTGGAAACCCCCTGGGGGATAAGGTAGAAAATACTCATAATTATGTACAGTGTAAGGTGGGTAAGATCAGGTCCGAGAGGTTCTGAGTTGCCCCATAAGGGTCTTGATTGGTCCGTGTGGGTCCAGGTGGATCGGATTAGGTTCGAATTGGTCAGTGTGTGTCGGGGTTAATCCATGAAGGTCTGGGTTGATTAAAAAGTCAGTTAAAAACTATTTTGACAATAAGTTACAACTGTTAGAGCAAACTGGTCTGTAAATAGAGTTAATATTCGACGAACTCACTGATGGGTTTTCATTATATTTTCGAACTGTGATATATGCCGCACAAGTGTCTGATGCACAACAATTGTTAAGAGTTGCGTCACGAACTCAAGCCAACCACCAACTCAATCAACCAAAGCAAACATATAACACTAAAAAATAAAGCGTACACACAATGCACTATCGAACATAGCGATAAAACATAAGCCAAACACTAGCAATAATGATATCCTAAAGGGAAAAAGCAAACAACCCAAATGTCACCCAAAATCAATGTTTCATTAGTAAGAGGAAATACTAGCATACGCTTATCACTGGACGAATTAATGTAAATTCTATAATCCGAATTGCAAAAAGAATACAAAACCAAATGCAATTGAGGAGAAACCAGCTGTGAATAAAAATGAAGTGTCACCAACATGTATTTTGCGGAGAAAAGAACAATGGCTACCAAAAGCATTATAATGTACTATGCATGACGTATTGTTTATGTAGTTTCCATGACAATTTAATAGTTTTAATAATGCTTTTGGCAGCCATTGTTCTTTTCTCAACAAAACCCATGGTAACAAAAAGCAACACTAACTCAATAAATAAATATTTAACTGATCAGTACTAGACTAGTAAACGGGTACCTGAAAATTTTAACGATTTACTTGTCTAATCAGTACTCTTTTAATCAATTTATTTTAAGACCAGTCAAAATTGTAACCGTTATTTTTTTAGATATTCCACTAAACTGTTAATATTTAATAATAAATATAACACCTCAAAATTTCATAGTGCATAATAAATTTAGCTTAACTTTGAAGGTTATTTATAATTTAAAATTTGAATAAAACTACAGTTTGTGAAACCTTTTATTGATTAATAAAAATTGTTGTTAATTTATTTTAAATTTCAGATATAAAATATTTCTTATAAATACATTAGAGTTATAAGAAAGTATTATTAAAAATTAAGTTAAATTTGGCGATATTAGAATCAAAAATTATATGAAAAATTAATAAATATAAAATTAAGTTTTAACTAAAATTTGTTTAGAAATATTTATAATTTTTTTGTAAATAAATTCATTAATACTACTTATAAATCGGCGTTTACGATTACATATAAAGAGCTAATTTTATTTATGATCGAAACATGACATTATTATCTAAAAATAGTATAATAATTGAAAATAAATTGCTAAAAAGTACCAACAATTGAATAAAAATGGGTGAAAAAATACATTGAAATAACTGATTGTTCGTTGAAAGTGGTACATGTGATTGTAGAGAAATTGATCTATTTTCTCTTAATTAGGTTTACAGTTGGCAATATATCTAAATAAAACATTTAAGAAAATTGCTCAAGATGCTTAATATTTAACGATTGGGGATTTTAAACCCCTTTAAAGCAATCAATCTGGAGAATTGTATAATTTATTCTACAGATTATTTAACTTTTTATATAACTTACATTACATTATTTTTCATTATAAGATATAGCAATGGTTGACAACCTTGAGGTACAGATATAATATGACAACCATTTCCCAAAAAAATACTACAAACAGAAGAATTTTATATTTATTAAAAATTTTCTACCTGTTATAGAATATGAGAAGATTTATAGAGACACCAGAAGTATCGTTTCTGGTTAACAATGATTTTGAACAGAATTTAGATCACTCAATAATGGATAGTAAGGTTGAATTTGCGCAGTATTTGAATGTAAAACTACAAAATGAAGTGCTTTTTCCAGTATTGATGTGCTTTTGGGCAACATTACCCATTATGTTATTTATTATAATAAATCTAGTTTTTTAATTTAAATTTTCTATAAATTAGATATTAATAATAAATAACATATTTTTAAAGAAAATGTATGTAAAATTTAAATTTATTTTTGCTTAATTTGTTTATTTTTGATTTAGAATTATAATAATATAAATTGTAGATATATTTATTTGAAATAGTGTTGTATAATTTTTATATTGAATTTTACTTTTCTTTTACGTTTAAAAAAAGAAAAAATTTCCTTTCAAAAAGTTTTATTTTACATTTACATTTAAAGGAAAATCATTACTAGTATCGTATCGATTTTAAAAATAAAAATAAAAACCGGGTAAAAAATATATTTTTATTCCTATTTGTCGAAATAGAAACAAAAAAGTTAGTTAAATTTGTTGAGAACAAGAATTGGAATAAAATAAATTAAAACAAGAAAAAGTATGAACATACACAATGAGCTCACTTTATATTATATTATAAGTTAATTCAATAGAAAATGCCAAATTTATGTGTATTAAATATTTTTTTGTCATTTTAATTTTAGTTTCTATTGTTGGCCAACAATATTATATTTTGTTATTTACGCATTTTGTACATTTACTTTATTTGTTGCATTGGAAAAAAATTTAAGACTTATATTATATTGTTATAAACTGTACTTCAGTAAGAGTTTTAAGATTTTTGATAAAGTTGTGTTTTAGCTTCCGTTGAGTGAACATCAATTAAATTGTTGTTAAGCTAACACTCAAAAGTATTATATATGAGAATATAATTACGAAAGAGAATGGTTTTAACTCGAAAAAGTTTTTATTATGTTGTTTTAGTTAAAGTGAGCTAAACATTCTGTAATAGATAATAAAACTAATATAATTTTATCGATTTTTAATGAAAATAAAAATAAAAATCGATATGCATAATTTTATTTAGATTTGTCAAAATAGAAATAAAATTAATTTGTAAATATTTTGAAAATAGAAAAAATATAAAATTTATATTTAAAACTTTGAAATGATTTAAATATTTTATTTTTCTGTAGTTAAAAGTTTTCATAAAATTTATTAAATTTACTTTAAATATAAATACAGTCTGACCCCTTTTATATCACCTCTAATTATAGCAAATTTCGATTATAGCAACAAATTTTTATTTATCTATCTTTTTTATAAAAAATTGAGCGTTCTTTATAATTAACATTAAAATAATAATTATATGTAATAAATTTAAAAATAAAATTATTTATTAAGCATAAAAAAATTTAAACCAAATTTATTAATGATTAATTAAAAATAAATAGCATATTTCAAAATAAAATTAAGAAATACACAAATAATTGTCATAAAAAGTTAATTTTATTATTGAAAGTTTAGCCACTGTAATATATTGAATAATTAATAAATTGATATTATTTTTAAAATAACCTAATACATAATTGGAAACACATTCTGATGCAGTTGACATGTATTATCTTCAATTAAATTTTTAATATAAAATATAAATAAAATTTTTAATTTAAAATTTTTTTGAAAGATTTATTAAATGTAATACATTATCTAAAAGTAAGAATCAATTAATATAATGAAAAATTTATACTGGACTTACAATATATATTTAAATAAAATTCTTTATTAAATAACCAGTTATTCTTTGTTATTTTAATTGTGATTTTCTATTTCCAAGCACGAAGGAGCCCAACTTTTTTATCCATGAAAAGTGCAATAAAATTTTGCTTTTGCTTTCAACTCTCAAAATGCGATCAAACACTAGTTAAAAATTTTGTTTTAGCGAAAAGTTTAAACCCGTCTCGGACAAACATTTTTGTTTTTGAGCTCTAACATTGCCATCCACGCAAGATTATGTCAGGGTAACATTTAAAAGTCTAGGACAAAATAAGTTAAGAAAAAGTTCGAAATCAATCTAATCGTGGTAAGCCAATCTTAAAAATTTTTATTTTTGAATATTAAACTAGAATCCATTTTATTTAATAGTGACAGTTTAAAAACAACTTAATTTAAAATAATTATTGTTATATTTTAATTTATTATTCTATTTGATTTTATTATAATAATGTTTCAAATATATTATTTTTAAAAAATGAATTTTAATAATTTATATAGTAATTATTTTGTCTCAGATAAAAAGAAAAAATAACGAGTAAAAAAACTTTTTGATAATGAAGAAATTTTACCATTAGTGAGCAAAAACAGCCCTAGTCATATTTACTCTCTATTATTTTAATTTCTATAAAAAATCTTATTGTAACTTTACATTTTCATAATACAATTGTATCTAACGATATTTAATATATGATATGTCTAATTTCAAGGTTTTTATTAGCAAAAATAACAATTTTCTAACTATTATATAAATAAATCTTTCAAAAATTTTGATTTAATTGTTTTTATTAGTTAAGAAATGTCTGCATTATTTTTATTGAAAAAAACTTTTTAAAATATTAATTTATATTAATTTGAATGTATTTTATAAAAATTTTCATAACTTTTAGAAACTAAATATTGCTAATTTTTTAAATTGCATTCATATTCCTTTTAATTTAATTCAATCAATATAAAAATAAAATTATGGCGGAAAATACGACGTTATAATGGAATGTGTATCGGTTTATGTTCTATTTTTTTCTACTGTTTAAAAACATTTAAACATTTCATGATAAAATAGCTAAATATGTAATATTATTGTTCATTAAAATAAACTTTTAACATTTTTAGAATATTTTGCTTTAAACTTGTAAAGCATTATGAAATTAAAAAATTTGTTAAAGATTATTAGGGTAAAATTTAATCCAAACTTTTTACAAACTATATCACAATAAATATAATAATTAAATTTAAAAAGTTAATTTGTTTATACAAATAAAAACATATTTCAATTTTTCATGCATTTATGCCAAATTAATAAAGATAATGAAATTACAAAATCCATAATTTATTTCAATGTTTTAATTTTCTGCTTTTAATTAAATATCTTAAACTTTAAATTATTTAGAGCCATAAACTTTTAATGTTTCGTTTGCTTTACAGCTATCATTATCAATGGCTTATATTAGTTGAAAAATAGTTCTATTAAGAACTAAAAATATTAAACCAAGGTATAATTTGACAAAATTTTTAACAAGAGATTTCTATACAAAAATTCATATGAAAAATACAAGAGTTCATACGAAGAAAAATTTTATATAGAAATTTCGTTTTAAAAAATTATAGATGACTCTTGACACTTTATAATGTTATTACACTAAGTTCTATATAAAAACAAATTAATTTTTTTCAAATTTCGACAACTAAGTAATACAATATTTTCCAAACGAAATAACTCCATGATTTTATAAGATAAAAAATTTTGTTAAGTTTATATTATAAAATATCTATTAAATAACAGTTTTATAATCTTTTATGATTTTCAAAATTAATTTTTCTCAAAATACCTTTTCTTGTAATCATTTTGCAAAGTTTAGTATAATGAATCCCTGTTTTGATATAGAAAAATTATAAGTAAAATAGAAAAATTACTAAAAGTAAAAGTAAAATACAAGTTAAAAGAAACATTAAAAGTAAAGTTAAAATATAATTTATGTAGATTAAATTCAGTTTATGTTTAAGAAAACAACAATTATTAAGCAAAATAAGTTAATGAAAGTTTGCTACAATCATTTCCAGTGGCTATATTTCAAGAAAATTATTAGGAAGAGCAGAAAAAAATTAGTTTAAACAATAAGTAAAAGAAAAATTAAAAGATAAAGTAAAAGTATAAGACAAATAAAATTAAATAAATTGAAGAACGAATATGTAAAATACAAGTAAAATTAAAATTATTTCTGAAAGAAAAAGAAAAGGAAAAGTAAAAGTATAATTTGAAAATTAAATAGTGGGCTGCCTTCACCTATAATTATATTATATCTGATGATATGATATTATGTTAATTTGATACTATATGCTGTGTTGTACTATTTCTTTTGTAACCATTCATCTTCTTTACACAGTATATATCCATTTTTAACAAGTCACAGTGACAAAATGAAATGTTGAGTTTCCTTTACCATTAATGATTAAGTATTGAATACAATCAAAACCAATGAAAATTGCCTATATATTATATTTTTCGAGTTAAAATCAAAAGCAGACATAACAGTTGTCAGGCAAAGTGGTTCAGAAAAGCTTTAGGCCATGTAGGCGTTGTTAAAGTCAAAAATTCAAAAAGGTTAATTTTGATATGTCAATCAATTCAACGCATATTAAAGAGGTATCTTATGCTTCAAACACCACAATTACAGCTACATAATTTTGAAAAATATAAAACAATTATTTTATAAAATTGCGTACAAATAAAGCATTCTTGTATTGCGTCTTATTATAGATGATTAGTAATTATTCATTGTGATCATAATATAACCACAACTCTTTTACAAACAAAATATAAAGAAAATTATTATTAATAAAGTTAATGCGTGCTCATAGGTGTGTACATTACAAATTTCTTTTTCTGCTTATTCAAATAAAGATACAAATTAAGTAATTTGATATCAAAGAAATCCTTTTTAAATTTATGATTTTTATTTCTATTAAACTGTAAATTAAATCAAAATATTAATATTATTTTTACGAAATAATCATTTCTTTAATTTATGGTTCAGGTTCATCTTAGCCAAAAATTTTTTCATTGAATTAGGAATAATTTAAATCTATTTATTAAATTTAAGGTTTCATAAGGATAATTTAATAAGTTTTTGCTTAACTATATTATAAGTAGACTTGTAATCGGGTACCCGAAATGTCGGGTTCGGGTCGGGTAGGGTTCCATCCTGTCGGGTTCGGGTCGGGTAGGGTTTTAAAATTTTTAAAGCTAACCCGACTTTTCTTAAAACATTTATAAAAAACATTCAATTATAAAAAATTAAACTTAATTTATAAACTAAATGATAATTACAAGTTCTATTACTACTTCAAACTTTAATTTATTAAGTTTTTAGTTATAAATATTTGAAAATTTGTTAAAATTTGCATTATAAACCAGAAAAATATTTTCGGGTTTCGGGTTCGGGTCGGGTACCCGACAAAATTGTCGGGTCGGGTCGGGTTCCATCCTGTCGGGTTCGGGTCGGGTTCTGAAAATTCATATGATTTACAAGTCTAATTATAAGAATATATAAAATAAAAACTTTAACGAGTATTAAATAAGAGATTTTCGTTGTTCCCTACATCTATTACACTTTTTAAGTTATAAAAAAATAATTTTTACTTAAATTATTTATAGCTGTTTAATTAATTTACGCCATTTACCAAGGCAACCTTTTAAAAAAGAGAAATTTGGTAAACATTCATTTAAACCACCACGACCCCCCGGACCTACCTCAACCCATTTAGAACCAATTAGACCGATAAGACACAACCCCAACTTTTCCCTGCCCCACCGCGATCCATAACATCGTCACAGACTAATACTGACACCGGACATAATTATGAATATTTTCTAGCTTAACACCCAGGGGGATTTCCGCCCACTATATAAATTTACCCATTTCAATTGAAATCCCTCCATTTCATCCCTAGTCATTGAGCTGAATCCATTAAAATGTGTCGAGGGGGTGAACCCCCATGGGTGGAGCCTATTAAGTGAATCACATACAAACAAACAGACACAAATTTTGAGACATATATTAAGATATTTTGTATTATTGTTAATGCTATTAATGTGATATATCTACTTTGATTATTTTCTTAAATAGGATAGTGTGGAAATAAATAACATAAAGTAGCTGTAGCTTTAAGGCATCATTTAAGTCTACATGATTTGCTTTTAAGTGTCTTATACTTTTTAACTTAATACTAGGAAACCACAACTATTTGTTCACCAACTTTAAATAAATGAAACGTTTTTATCTCAAGTATGATTAAAGTCTACTTTATTTTAACGTAAACACTAATTGTAATTTATTGTGAAATAAAAAACTATACATATTATTAAAAATATTTACTAGAAATTACTAGAAATGCTGCTTATTTTACGGCGAATACAAGTGTTTCATTAGAAATTAATTATTGCACTGCAATAACAAATCTTTAAGCGGTTAGTTTGTTTATCACAAGAGTTAAACACAACGTTTATGTTCTAAAGTAATTTAAAATTCTTTATATTTTTTTAAAAAATTTAAAATTAAATTTTTGAATGTTTTATGGGGACAGCTGTTTCCATAATTTAATAAATACAAACTGATTAGCAAATCTATATCAAAACATATTTACTTTCTACTAAATTAAAAGCCGCTTTATTTTTTATTATTGTTTACATGCCCTTATAATAAGTTTCAATGATAACATTTAATCTACATTTTAATACACTTCATATGAAAATTGTTTGTTTGTTTCATCATTTAATCATAGCATAACTCGTGTTGTTTACCTAATTCTAAGTCAACTTAATTTTTAATAGAAGTGAAAATTAATTTGAATTGAATTACATATTTAACGAAAATTTAAAAAAAATATTTTTTCAGCGCTGAGCTGATATGAATATAATTTAAATGAATAATTTGTAAAATTAAAGTACGTTTTGTGACACACGCGGCACAATATCTATTGATAAGTTTAATAAAAATAGAATCAGACAATAAAATGACGCTTAATATACGAATAGTGATGTCATTTTTTAATAATGTTTACGCAAGCATTATATTTCAATTAATTGCAATTATTATTGAATAGCAGATAATGCTTGTTTGAAGTGGTAAAGTTTTCGATAGACATGTAAGCGTTACATGTGAAGTGGGAGTCATTTACTTCTGCATCACGTTTTCATACACTACAACTTTTCTGTTAACAAACAAAACAATCATTAATTTTGAAAAATGAGTGAAAAATCTAAACTTATTTATAAAGATTCGAACGAAAAATCATATAAAAGATACGGAAGTGTTGGTCATAAGTACACTTTACTCGATTCAGTTCCAAAGTGAGTAGTTTTAAATACTTTGATTATATTTCTATTGATTTCATTAGAAAGTGATTG
>JAQGAW010004972.1:0-10229 GCA_034698025.1 Phthiracarus crinitus | reverse complement strand
CGTTAATTTGAAATAAATAAATGTAAACACGTGATTTAGACGTAATTTAATCTATAGAGGTGTTCATCATTTATGGTAGACACTAAATATGGGTATTAAAACACTAAGTATGGTAATATTAACACTGAATATGGGAATAGTAATACTATGTATGGCAATAAAGACTAAAAATGGTAATATACAAAACTAAGTAGTGGTATATAAATACTTTGTATGGTTATATGAACGCTGAATAAAAGTCTAAAAACACTAGGAATGGGTATAGGAATTCAATGTATGGGTATATAAACACAATGAATGGCATTAAACACACTAAATATGGGTATTAAAACACTAAGTATGTCAATATAAACAGTTAGTATGGGTATAGTAATACTATGTATGGCAATAAAGAGACTAGAAATGGTAATATACAAAACTATGTATGGGGTATTGGAATACTAAGTATGGTTATATGTAAGCTAAATAAGTCTAAAAACACCATGAATGGGTATACTGTTCAAATGTCCACCTTTATAGTTTATATGGGTATATGAACACTACGTATGGCTATAAAGTCAATTAATATGGGTATATGAACGTTAAATAAAAGTCTAAAAACTCTCTGAATGGTTAAAGGTATTCAATAAACACAATGTTTGGCATTAAAGACACTAAATATTGGTATTGGAATACTAAGTATGGTTAAATGTAAGCTAAATAAGAGTCTAAAAACACTATGAATGGGTATACTGTGGCCAAGGGTATAGACATAAACCGTTAAACACAAACCGGTGTAACTATAATATAAGAAATAGACACAAACAAATGAGAACTTAAATGCAATAATCCAGGATAAACAGTAGCCAAGGGTATACAACAGATATTTGTAAAAAAAAGTTCAAAATTAACATTTATAAACTGTAACCTTATTATTTTCATAATTATTGCATATATATAAAAACTAAATCATTATGATTATTACAAATAACTCAATATTCATTTCAAAAATATCTGTATAACTGAATACTGAGTTATTTCTTATAATAATAACGATTTATTTTATATATATTCATATATTATAATAATAATAAAGGACATAGTTTACACTTTTTTATTAAAAATATCTGTTCTATACCCTTGGCCACGTCTGTTCGTTAATTTTAATTTATTCCATTGACGTTATGCTTGAATATTTTTACCAAAAATAGTATGCGAGAAAATCCCATAAATAGTGTTAGCAAACCTAACCTAACCTTACCTAACCAAATCATATTTAGTTATAATATACCCATATTTAGTAATAATATACCCATATTTAGTTATAATATACCCATATTTAGTAATAATATTCCCATATTTAGTAATAATATAGCCATATTTATATTTATCAAAAATTATTTATTTAGCATAATACTACATTAAACCATATTCACAACTCGAAAGATTTATAATTAAGTTTTAAATGTTAAATAATATTTGATATCTACACTTATGGTGAAATATGGTGATATTTGATATTTGAAATATTACATTTTAGTATTAATTATGGCTTAGTCCAAGCGAAGAAATTTGATTATCAAAAATGAAAGAAAAAAAGTGTATGAAAATAGACGAATTCTTGGATAATAATTAAGAAAACATAATATCAAATCGAAAACCATTATTGATTAATCCTAACATAATCATAATTTAAGTATTAATTAAAATCATAGTTAAAATTCATATAAAATATATTCTTACCAATTTGATAGATTTCAAAAACCAATAATAAATAATTAAATTAACTGAAGAATAGATTAAAAATTTCCGAAACGCTTTATTAATGATAATTTTGTGAATCCAATCCATCTTAAGAAAATACAAAAACAATGACACGTCATAAATCTATATGTCCATAAACAACGTCAAAATATTTTTCAAAATAAATAAAGTACGGCAATGAATTTTTTTGGGTTTATACCTTTTTGGGTTTAATAAAACAAAACATGGGTTTAATTACACCCATATGGGTTTATTGAATTATAGCCTATATATGTTATAGCCCTTGTATAGCCCATATATAGTATTCATATACCCATATTAAGTGTCTAAATATGGGTATAATAATACTAATTATGTGTACAGGAATACTAAGTATGGCCATTTAAATACTAAATATGGGTACAATAAAACTAACTATGGGTATAGGAATAATGCATTTTGGTAAATGAAATAAGCGTAATGAACACAATCTTTATTGAAATAAAAATTTTAAAGATTTTTTTTATGAATTTAGTTATAATAAGGATTAAATAGGGTAATACTAACTACGGTAAATATATATATATGGCTTATATGGCTATTCATAGATTAAATATGGGTATAGGAATACTAAGTAAGACCATTTAAACACTTAAAATGGGTATAATACTAATTATGTGTAAAGGAATACTAAGTATAGCTAGGTATGTGTAATAACACTATAGTATGATAACACTACATATAGGTAAGATAACACACTTAAAATCTCTATATATGGGTTATAAAGAACACAAATGTCTTCGATTTAAACATTTAGATGAAATGGATGTATTCGCTTTTTGTTTCGCTTTATTTAACGCAGCTATTAATATTAAACTATTCAAATAATTACTCACAAATAATCTTATTTAAGTGTTTTTCCAACAACGTATTAATATCTGCACAAACATACTATTCAAACAAACATTAAATACTTATGTATATAAAGAAACTATAGAATACAAACTTATCGTTATATGAACGTTAAAGAGTCTAAAAACGCTATGAATGGGTATAGGAATTCAAAGTATGGGTAAATCAACACAAATTATGGCAATAAAAACACTAAATATGGGTAAAGGAATACTAAGTATGGTAAAAAAGACACTAAAAATGGGTTTAATTTACTTTTTTTCACCCATAATTGGTTTTTCTCTTTAAATTTTTAAATAATTTATGGAAGGTATTATTGGACTAAAACTGTACTATGTGTATAAGGTTAGGTTATATTTGCTAACACTATTTATGGGTATTAAATTAGGTCTAGGTTAGATTGGGTAAGGTTAGGTTAGATTAGGTTAGATTATGTTAGATTAGATTAGGTTAGGTATGTTTAGGTTAGGTTTGGTTTGGTTTGCTAACCCTATTTATGGGTATTTGGTAATGTTATGTTAGGATAGGTTAGGTTTTCTAACCTTATTTATGGGTATTTGATTTTTAGGGTGGGTTTGGGGGTGAAGTAATTATTCTTGTTTGAAAGAGCATAATGAGTAGAGGTAAAATGCCATGTTTTGTGAGGTTCGATGAAATGGTTTGGATTCCAGGACAAAAATAAAATCAGTTAACTTAGTAAAAAGTTTATAATAGAACTCAATTTTTATCAATATTGAGAATAACTCGACTTTTTTCCTAATTTTTAGCGATTTTTGCTAAAATCTCTCCTTACTGGAAACACAAAATTGGTAGTCATTGGTTTATCGTATACGGACTTTTTAACTGTCATTTAAATCCTGCTTCTATGACAGGAATTCTTTTATAAACCCACAACTACCTTATATGAATGATCGAAATTTTTTAATATAAATGTATTAAGGATATGTTAAATTAAATTACAGTTTATAAATGAAAATATTGAGCAATAACATTTATAAACTCTAACCTTATTTTTTTTATAATTCATGCATATATATACAAATTAATTCATATTAATTATTAGAAAGAAACAAACACAACTGTGTTGACCTCTTCTTTTTAAAAATATTTTAAATTGAAATTATTTGATGCGAAATATAATGTGAGAAATTCAAGTATTTCATTGGATAATGATAAGTTTAAATAGAAGTTTTTTAAACTTGTCCAATTCAGTATATATACAATTAGTTTGTTCATATAAATAATTGATCACTAAATTACTATAAATCACGTTAAATATCATTGGTCAGCAATAAGACCTTTAATTCATTTCCCATACGATTTAATTCTTTTACGTAATGTTTTGTAGTTTTTTTAATTTTTCCACTATATATATATAATTTTCTCATTTATACTAAAGGAATTTAGCGGATTCTTATGTATTTTTATTTTTAATTTTCTAGATTTTATCCTCAATTTGAGTTTCTATTTTTTTATATTATATCACTTGCATTAATTATTTGTAATCTTTATTTTTACCTATGTTATACCCATAGTAACTTTTTTTATACCCATAGTCAGCTAAGTATTCCATGAATGACAACTTAAATAAATGACAATAGAACGGACAACTTGATAAACCGTTTCAATTGTACCTCACAAAACATGGCATTTAACCTCCACTAACTATGCTCTTTCTAACAAGAATAATGACCCTACCCTAAAAATCAAATACCCATAAATAGTGTTAGCAAACCTAACCTAAGCTAAGATTACCTTGCATTATACCCATAAATAGTGTTAGCAAACCTAACCTAACATTACCTAACGAAATCAAATGTAATCTAATCTAACCAAATCTAAACCAATCTTACCTTACCTAATTTAATACCCATAAATAGTGTTTGAAAACCTAACCTAACCTATTACCCATAATTGGTGTTACAAAACCTAACCTAATCTAACCAACTTATTATGTGCTTTATAATTCTACATAAGGGTATATAATTAATATATTATCATAAAATATTTTATGGTTTTTATAACACTACAATATATTAACCAAAAACTTATATTAACAAATGATTCGTAGTATAAAACAATAATTGTGAAATTTTCCCTATAGGTATAACAGAACGCAACAATATTTAGTTTGACAGTCCTAAAGTCCGCGCGCGTTTGCATGCATCAATATATTGTTAACTGGATTCAATACAAATTTATAAGATTCAAATATATTTTTAGATATCTCGAGACAGATTTTTTTATTTCATTTAAATTTAGTTATTATTTCGATAGTTTTTATCAAAATTTACTAATATTCAAATTCTTCTAAATTTATCTAAATTATGGACAACCAGCAATTAAAACTATTATTCGATGCTAGACGCGCTTCTGATGACGTGTGTAACACTGCTTGTGGCCTGAAAAATATGGGAAATACCTGTTACCAAAATTCTCTTATTCAAGCATTGTTCTTCTGTAGTGATATAAGACTTTTGGTCGAAAGATATCTCACTGAAAGTAAAAATGGAAGTGCTATCATTTCAGCCTTATCAATCATTTTCAGATTTCTAACATCATATGAACATATGTATGACTATCTCAAACTTAATTGGTTTTCGGACTACGTCTGTGTGAAACTTGGGTTTGAAAGAGGAAGTGAACAAGATGTTAGTGAATTGTTTGATCGTTTAGTCGAAAAAATAATCGTGAAAACTAAATCTGAAGACATGCACTTTGAGGATTTTTCTGGCCAAATTGAAGAGCGAAAAAGTTACATCGAGTTTAAAAGTAATCAAAACTCGGAATTAGTAGATGTATTGGCAATTCAATTGAAGTCAATTTTCGAGTGCACAAAATGCGATTATTTTGGGGTCAAATATCAGCATGATTATATGATAATATTAAAGTTCGCTGATGTGATAGGTAAGATAGTAATATGGGTATAAAATTAATTAATATGGATACATTAACAAAAGTACTAGTTTTATAATAACAATGAGTCTGAAGAGAGTAATTTTAACCTATGTTAACACTATATATGGGTATATTAATACTAATTATGGTTATATAAACACTATGTATGGTAATAAATACACTAACTATGGGAATATTATTATTATTTATGGGTATAGGAATTCTAAGTATGGGTATAGGAATACTAAATATGGGTATATTAATATATTAATTTACCCATATACAATAGTGTGTATATACACATTATGTTCATATACCCAATTTGTGCATGACTTTCTATACCCATATTATGTGTCTTTATTCCCATATTAAGTGTATGAATACCCATATATAGTGTCAGTATTTCATTATTTAAGCCCATCTTACATTATAAAACTCCCTATTGTTAATTACCCATATTCAGCCTTAAAATACCCATTATTACCAATACAACATTAACGCAATAAATTTTTAATATGTAGACAATGTCACTATGACTATTCAAGAACGACTCAATTCTGAGATAGAGTGTATGAAAAATTTGGAAAGGATTGAAGATAGTAACTGAGATCGACCAAAATGTTCCGGTAAAAGATCAAAAGTAGCTTTTTACACACGAAGGCCAGAAATATTAGTTATAAAATTGGAACTATTCCATTGGGCTAGAACAACAAGAAGTAACGCTGTTCGTTTAAAACTCAATATAAATGTGATCGTTAACGAAACATTAGAGTTCCTTGATGAACAATACACATTAAGATCCTTAATTTGTCACAAGGGAGCAAATCTTTCTCGCGGTCATTTTTATACTTACCCAAAGTTTGATGAATCTTGGTTTAAGCTTGATGACAAAAAAGTTACAGAGAAAAATGTGTTACTAACATCTGAATACATGCATCAAGCATACATGTGTTTTTATGAAAGGAACCGAAGTGAAAAAGATAGCATAATAAAAGCAAGATACTATTCTGCATCAGATTGCGCTGATTTGTCAGGTTATACTGGTGAAGTCGAAAATGAATTTTCTAGATCATATGCTACTTCATATGTCGATTCACCGCCAATGGCGTAAGTGCTTTTAAAATATAAATAGACATATAAATAAGGGTATTTTAATACTAAATATAGGTTTTTGAATGATATTTGAGTCTTAAAATCGATGTGTTCATAGACCCATATTAAGTGTTAATATACCCATGTTAGTAATCATATAACCATTTTAAATTAATTTCCATATTGCTAAAATCTCATATTTAGTGTAATATTTCCCATAATTTGTATATGTATACCCTTTTATACATAAACAGTCAATTTATTTCATTCTTTATTATAGAACTTCTACACCGTTTAAGAAACAAAGACAATGTGAAGATTTAGAGCCAAGTGAAGAAACAGGTTTGATGAAAAAAATTGCAGATGAAATTTCTGTAATTATTGGCAGACTTAGTGCAGAAGAAAGGGAAAAACAAAACAGAGATCTAGCGTCACTTCTAAATCCAGATCAGGTATTTGAATCGCAACCACCAAGAATAGATACACCAACTACAGAAATTAGTAAACAAATTGAACAACATTCAAGAATTATTTCACACAGAGCAGAAGGTGTTATTGAACAAATTGAACAACATTCAAGATTTGTTTCACACATTACAGAAGGTGAGCAAATTTCAATCAGTCAAGAAGATAGTAGTGGTCAAGTATCTTGGGATGAACCAAGACGTGCTTTGGTTCCTTATTCCGATACTAGTTTTGATACTTCTCCAAATTCACAAATTGAAGGATTTTTAGATGATTTTAGAAGAAGAAGTGGATTTTCAGAAACTCAATTAGAAGAGGCTATCCAAGAATCTATTGGAGGACAAATCGAAGCGCACGCAAATGTTGAAGATTACCCAGATGCATTAGGCTCTGATATGAATGACATTGAAAGACTGATCAGAAATCATTTAGAATACATGTCAAGAATGGAAAACAAAAACTGGTCGTTTGAAAATATAGCGAGAGATCCAGATACAGGCCTATATATATGTCATCTTTGCGGAACAAATAAGAAAACGGGAAAACACGTTTATTCGGGTAGATATAAATGATTTATATACATAAAAGTTTATTGATTGATTAAACCCTTTTTATTGTACCCATATTTAGTGTCTTTATTGCCATACATATTATTCCTATATCCATATTCAATGTCTTTTTTACCATACTATGTTTTTATATACCCATATTTTGTGTTCAAATACCCATATTAATGTTTATCAAAAATTATTTATTTAACAGTATTCCTTTACCCATCAAATATTATATCTACTTATAAATGTTACCCATGTTTAGTGTATGAATTGCCATACTTAGTATATCTATACCCATAAGTAGTATTTATTTACCCATAATTAGTGTCTGTATTGCCATTCATAATTAGCCTATACCCATATTTAGAGTTTTTTTGCCGTACATAATGTTTATATACCCATATTTAGTGTCTAATCTCTATACCAATATTACTTTTTTTTCACCCATAATAGTTGTTTATCTTGCTCTATATTAATCGTGAATTTAATGTCTATTTACCAATCAATAAACACTATTATGACTGTATACCCATTCATTGCATACGCAATATTCTTTAAACTTTAAATCTAATATACATTCAGGTACAGGCACAGGATTCAAAATACATTTTAGAAGTTTTACCAAAAAGGCCCTCAAACTAAGAATGCCAAATGTTGAGAAATAAAGAGTGCTCCCAAAATACTGTGAAGAAAAGCACGATAAACACAAAGAAGATATTGATTTTGAATGCTTGCCCTTTTATTTTGATGAAGTTTCAAATGACCTAGTTTTATACTGTCCATGCTGTGGAGTTAATGATAGCGGTAAACCCATCTACACCGGAGATGAAGAACGAATAACAGGACACATCTATGGCATGCGACGAAAGGTATATGGACAAACGCGTGGAAAAAGAAGAAACGATGATGATGATGATGATGATGATGATGATGATGATGACGGACAAGCCCATGGTAGTGAAGAACAATCGCGTGGCAAAAGAAGAAGAAAAGATGATGGAAAAGGCCCAGGCAAAAGAAGAAAGCGTCAGCAATAAATTAGCTTAGGAAAAAACTTTTGGAGTTATTATTTAAAATAAATTTGTTTTTTAATTTTTAACTTAATGTATAATAAATATTACTCTCGATAAACCCATAGTTAGTGTTCAATAACCCATATTACTTATACACATTACCATTTTATGGCAATAATTCCTTTAATTTATTAGAAATAACTATTTAAAAAACGTTTTAAAACATCTAAGATGTTTTACCCATATTTAACTGTTTAACTATATTTCATCAGATTTTTATACCCATATTTGTTTCTGTTTACACATCTATAGAATCTGTATACTTATTTAGAGTTCATATGGGTATATGAACACTACGTATGGCTATAAAGAAACATAATATGGGTATAAAAACACAATGCATGGGTATATAAGACAATATTTATGGGTACTGTATAAATAATTAGTACATAAATAATTATACAGATCTAAGTTTAAGATTAAGGTCTAAGTCTTTTTTCAGTTTATTTCCACTTATAACGCGAACGCCTCTACCTAGACCTTTGATATTGCTTTCATTAGAAAGGTCTATAATACCCATATTTAGTGTATGAATTGCCTTACTTAGTATTCTTATACCCATAATTAGTATTAATATACTCATAGTTAGTATTCATATACCCATAGTTAGTATTCATATACTCATATTCAGTGTATTAATTGCCATACTTCGTATTTCTATACCCATAGTTAGTATTAATATACTTATATTTATATTGTGGTATAAATAAGTAGACTTATACGGTGAAAATTTTACTTATGAACTGTAACTTAATTTATCTTATCCTTAGTACATTTATAATTAAATCTTTCGTTCAATATTATAAGGTAGTTGTGGGTTTATAAATACTAGGACTTAATAGATTAAAAATAAGAGGACAAGTTAAAAAAGGATTATATCAATAAACCAATGACAACCTATTTTGTGCTTTTAACATTCGCAATTTATTATTAGCAATATTTGTTAAACTAGTAAATTTGAGTGTTTTAATAGCTGATTTTAGGAGGAGGTTAATTTGAGGCTAGATGGAGGCTGGATTTATAAACTGTAATTTAAAATTTTCAAAATTTTATGCATATATATAAAAGAAAATTCATAGCGATTATTACTTACGTGTTCTATATATCTGATATATTGTATGCATATCGGATATAAGCAACACGCTTATACATATGCATGCCATAAAATATATGAGATTATAGCAACACGTTTTTGCATTAAACTGGTTATTAGTATTCGGCAATTAACCTCAACTCATTATGCTCTTTCAAACAAGAATAATGACCCCACCCCCAACCCCACCCTAAAAATCAAATACCCATAAATAGGGTTAGAAAACCTAACCTGACCTAACATAACCTTACCAATTACCTATAAATAGGGTTAGCAAACCAAACCTAACCTAACCTAACCATACCTAACCTAATCTAATCTAACCTAATCTAAACTAACCTTACCCAATCTAACCTAGACCTAATTTAACACCCATAAATAGTGTTTGAAAACCTAACCTAACCTTAAGGTCTGTCTTTT
>JAQGAW010004971.1:0-10230 GCA_034698025.1 Phthiracarus crinitus | reverse complement strand
GAAAAAAGCCCGACAATTTTAAATTTCCAAAGCCCAACCCGGCCCGATTTTCCTTAATATTTATCTTTAATCTCAAACTCATAACTTAATTAAGTTTCTATTTATTTTGCTATATTCAAACAATATTTTATTCATATTATTTCGTAAAATTTGACTATAATAAATAGTATTCTCCAATATTTTACAGATATTAATGCTAATATATTGTTTGTTTAGAATATTCACTTCAAAAATCAAAATTTTCGGGCTTTGAGATTTTGAATCCAAAAGCCCGGCCCGACAATATTTGCATAACTTAAGGCCCGAGCCCGACAAAGCCCGACAAAATGTGTCGGGGGCCCGCCTAGGCCCGAAAAATCGGGGGCCCGTTACATACTCTAATACGTATACTCGTTCATTCAATCTACTTTTTTAGTTACATTGACAAAAGAAAGTTAATAATAGCCTTTATTATAAATATTTTTAATTGTTTTTTCTTTATTATTTATTGTACTCGTATGTTAAAACATTGTTTTTTTTTCAGAAAAATGAAGATTTGTTTTTGTTACAAATCTGTAATACAAAAAAAGCGTACAAAATTTTAAAAAGTAAATACAAGTAGTGTTACAGCAATTTTTAGCGTAAAACTTTTAATAATTAAAATGTTTCACAAATCATTTGACGTTATATAATATATGAGTGTTTTGGGGAATATTTGGCATCAGATCGAACACACAATTTTGAAGCATTTGCTTCTTCCTTCTGTTGGCTGTATTGAAGTTTAGTCCATTTTGTTCAAATAGGAAGGAAATATGTACAAGTGATGCATAAAAGAAATGGAGAGTTGGCTTATGCTTTGAAAATTTGATGGCATTACAGTATGATATTGTACTCTACAGTATATATTATATGCCATGTATTATGTATACTGCATGCACAGCACAACCTTATTGCTCTAACAACCATCACAACCATCAACGAAAGTAGAGCTAACATTTCAGCGTTTTCTTCTCTTCTTTTTTTCAATATAAAAAACTTCTTTTTATAGTTTTGGTGTGCATTGTGTCAATTTCTGCGCTATAGATATCAAGTTTCTTATGATTATACTTCGAGAAGAGTTAGCGAAATGGGCTCCAGTTGCAGAAAAGAAGTAATGATTCAAGTAATTGTATTTGACACGGCAAACATTACTTCGAAGATTGCATTTTTTTTAAAAATCCTCGACACTAAAAAACGCGAAACGGGAATATGCATTACATTAAAGTTACATTGGGTATCAAACGCAGCGTTATATGCGACACACTGAACAAAATCGTAAAATTTTTAAATTGAAGGATTTAGATGAGAGAAACGGTTATCGAACGCTTGATTTGAAAATGCCCACTAAAATACTAAAATTTAATGATCCAATTGACGTTATGCGACACAAGATTACTGTTTTAAAATTACGTATCACTAAATCCCGTAATCCTTTAGCGAAGATTTCACTTTAAAACTTATTATGTTGAACATAGAAAATGACAAGTCATTGATTATTATACTAATTGAGATTATATTTATATATAAGGCTTAAGAATTTTGAAGGCATGCATACATTAAATTGTTAGAGTATTAGAGTGTTATACGAAAATTGTCAAAATATAATAAAAAGGAGTTGGAAACATAATACACTAAAGTTTTAGTGTATTTACTACTGTATACATGTATGAATGTGTGTGTATGTGTGTGTATGTGTGCACGTGTGTGGAAATGCGTTTTTCCATTTATTTGCATTGATTTCATTCATAGTGTGAAATCTACATTTCATTCTTTGAACGATAATTGAAATAGTTTGGTGTTTGGCACAGCACCTCACAGCACACAGCACAGCACATCGCAGTACAACATAGCACAGGTGACGCGATTGCTGATGGTTTTGGGTTTGGCATTGAAAATAAAGTGGAAAATACTTTAAATATAAGTGTCGCAAAAACACAATGAATGAGTAACCATTAAAGTGACTGACTATAAGCTTATTCCTTATTTATCTCTTTCACTTTATAAATGTTATAAGGTTTCGACATTTGTCAAGCAAGTTAGTGGCCGACCACCAACTTAGATGTGATCTGATGTGATGTGCGTGTTATTGGCAAATACCACAATAACGCATTTCGGTAAAGGAAAGGAGGAAAGGGATGGGCAGTTGTCCTCCTCATGTGTTCGTACAGTAATACAGTAATATGGGCCTCATATGCTCACTACAATCAATCGTTGTGTATTTCATCAAAACTACAAATTTGAAGTAATAAGAAATAAACATAAAAATTTTCTATTATTTCTGTGTTTTCTTTACAGAACTTAAACCACAACTTTTTCCTGTTCTGAACTTAGAATAGATATATGTATGCCGTAATTGAATCAGTTGTGTGCTTGTCTTACTATCAGACATCGCTCACCCTCTGTGAGAACAGTGATAGTAAATGTAGATAATATGAAAATAACTTCAATTACAAATATACCGAAAAACTAGAAAACTAATAAAAAACGACTAAAACTTTAAAGAAAATAATGAAAATCGTAGAGAAACATACTTTATATTGTGTATGAACAGTTGGGTAATAGTGCGCCCTCTCATTTGAATTTGCGACAAAACTCAAATCTAAATATAAAAGCCGAATGTATTGCTTTCAAGAGCTGCTAAATAACTATTATTAGTTTAAAAAAGTTTTACTCATTTTAATGCCAAAATTTCTAAGTGAGAGCTAAGTCTATGGGCTTATCGTTGCCATCACTGGCGTGATTCATAAATAAATGATTTTTAGTCTTTAAATAAACATTTGGCTTCCAGAGAGAAGTATATTAGAGGTCACTTCTGACGCTTAAAAGATATATAAAGTCGAGAGTAGAGAAAGAAGACATATTTACAAGAGTTTTTCTTGCCATCAAATTGGGCTAAAGGCAATAATCCCTTTGCTAAATCCTCCCTTACTTTAGAGTGAGCACGAAATTGAGTGTCCGTGTTTTTGCTACTCATCAGTAGAAGCCATCTCGACTCCACAACTTGACTAATGGCTTCCTGGCTAAGTGATTGCATGCATCACAAGTATCACTATTACTCGAAATACGTCTCAAACATTGGCTTGACATACAGGCTAAACATTCCGAGCACATAGTATTTGATTGTTTTTAGCGCAAAACTAACAATAACAACAGTTAGACAACTATTTATAGAAGAAAAAGATCAATAAAAAACTTTTTATTTCCAATTTTTTATATGAATTTGCAGATATAATGATTTGAGTTTGTCCGTCCGTCCTTCTTTATATTAATAACGGAATTTCACATGTTTTTTATATTAATAAAACGATTTCTTTAGATAGAAGGTTTTTTTAATTATCGGGTTTAGAGCGAATATATGGGTTAGTCTTGCTTTGGCATATAAAGTTTTAAATAAGATTTATATATAACTCGGACAAATTATAATGGAATAAGCATTTTTAGAGAAGACTTGACAAATTTTATTATTATCGAACTTTATTTTCGTAAAATAATAAAGAGAGCGAGCCATCAAAAACTAACAAAAATTTATAACATACTGCAAAGTCAATTATGACGGGTTCGATCTTGTTTTCTCGTATTTTATGATTTAAAATATATTTTGAAAATTGCGACAACAATGCTATACAAACTACATTAATCATACGAAAATCTTTATTTTTATGGCGATATATAAAAAGGCGTCTAACGTAAGCTTCAATATATATTTATAGAGAGTTTCTCAGAAATGTTTAAGTGTTATCAGATTTTAGTTTAAAAGTTTGTTATCATTAGAAAAAAAGTACATTGAAAATATGGTAAAATTGTATATTTGGAATCGCAGAATATATTGAAAAGTCATGTAAACAAGAACGTTAACGACAACATATACATTATATATAATCTTTGGATGAATACGCGTCTCGACATGCAGTTAAAATTAACAATAGCGGACCAAATTCCGGAGCACATTAGAAAAAGCTAAATAACACATGTTTAGCTCTGCTGAAAGTGTTGAAAGTATCGCTTTTAAAGATTTATTGAGAAAATTGTAACTGCGTTGAGATCTCTTTTTTGGTTGTTAAGCAAAAGAAGTTGTAGTGGTTGTGGATGGGTTTAAGCCTGGGCTGTCAACGAGAAACGCCCATTAAAAATGACCCCAAACTGGCGCATCAGTCATTACGTCAGATCGGGTATTGTGCTATATTGTGGTTATGTTATTGGCATGTTTGCGTCTCTGTTCAACCGGCTGTGTCTAATTCTCTGCCATTTAGGTTTATAAAAATATATTCGGGTTTCAGACAAAAACTTATAGCAAATAGTTGAATGTAAGCGCACATTAACGTCATACGCACTGATTGTCATCATTTATATGTGATGTTGGTTTCGAAGAGGCGGTTCCGCAGTCTTTATGCCCAACTTTTTTATATTATCTGTTTAAAAAAGCTAACCATATCTGCATTTGACTCGGAAAAGATAAATTGTTAGGTGACTCTACAGTACGTATAGCATTACAGTTTGGTTGGAAATATTCAATAAACTAGCTATTTATGCATACACTACACAACGCTACACAACGCTCCACACATTGAATTTGAATAAAAGCGAAACCAAAGAAATAAACGATATGTTCAAACTGCAGAACTGCTGTTTAAATATAAAAACTTTTTTTGGATCTGCTCTTTAGAATAGGCATGCATTCACACACATATATATAGAATGAGAGAGAGAGAGAGTCTTAGTGAGTGTTGGCCAGCAATTGGAGAGAACGCGTCAAAAGTGAAAACTATGCGATGATAGATGACATTTCGGCTAAAGGAGCTTTTCTGGTGTGTTAGCGCCCTGAAAATCGCATCAAATGCTTCAATACACACCCTTCATCATAACTTATCCTTTGCTAGATATTCATCATTCAAGTTTTTTTAGTTTAGTTTAGTGTTTGGTCACTCAGGCTTCGCTTAAGTTTATACAACATTGATACGTGTTATATCAATAACTACTATACAATTATTCTCGTTTTTACACAAAAATTCTATTTTTAGAGAATTACAATGTATAGCTTACTTTATTCCTGACATTTATTTACATTTATTTGTAACACTGTTTTTTCAAAAAAATACAATATCTTTATTTCAAAAGCTCTAAAAGTAATCAAACGAACAGAACAGCGATGATGTTTGTTCCTGTGTGTCACTAGTATTGACACTTCACATCACATCACGTTCGAGATTTTCTCAAACATTTTTCCCTATGCTTTTCCTATGCTGATTGAAGGTTTGACCAAATACTGTCAAAAAATATTTGTCAATGTTTACAATGGAATGTACTGTTCAGTTACTGCGAACGCGATTTCTAGGCATTTGGCAACAAATGTGAGGGCAGAAAGGGTGACAAACAATAACAATAAAAACATTGAAAGAATTCAATCACTCGTCGCATGCTGTGGAAAATAGTTGTTAGAAAATCAAATGTTAGTGTGTTTCGCAAATTACCTATAAAAACAAACCTTTAAACGCAATATCGGTTTAAGTGGCGAAAAAAAGTAATTCGTTTCTCACAGTGAGAAACAAAGTTTAATAATCAATGACAGGTATTGTATCAAAAAAAAAAGACTTTAACATGAGTGCAATTTATGGTTATAATTAAATTATATGCAATAGAGAGAGCAATACGCATAAATAATACGTATAAAACAGATAAGTATCTGTGGCATACGATATACATGTACAGTATATATACAGTCTGTTATCAAAACTTTCTCATGCGATAAAGCACTTGCGAACGCAAACACAAATAAACTAACATTTGTCGGTAATGATGTTATTATAAATCTGAACCAAATGTCTAATATAATGCGAACACAACAACAGTGGAGTATAAGTTACGGAAAACTAATATTAACCGCGAGAATATTAGCTGATGTGAATGGGATGAGACACTTCAGACGCAGAGTGAAAGGACTAAAGGACTCCAAACTAATTATGTGTGGCTTTACTATTAGTCATCTAATATTAGCAAACATTGTTAGCGATGGGAGGTTAAACATTGCGGTTTAATTTATAAGCTGTTTATATGAAAAACTGCAGCTATAATAAAGTATGAAAAGATTGGACGCACACTTTTTATGTATACTCAATGATTACATTTTATATCAAACTTTCAGAGTAAATATGTGAGTATATGTGAGTATGTGTGTGAGTGTGAGAGTGAGATGGAGTGCACTGTTCTGTTCAATTCAGTTCCATCTTCTGTACTCATAAGTAGTTTGTTTACTGTTCAGTTATTCAGTAAACTCATGAGTAAAGTTTCTATTATTATTTTATCGATATTTTAATTCTTTTAATCTAAACAACTATAGATAACTAAGTTTATGTTAAATATGATAACTAAAGAGAATAGTGTTTAGTATAGTATAGTAAAGGTTTATTGAATGAGAAAACGAATCGAAAAAACACTGATATTATTTATTTATATAAATTTTCAATTTGATTATCGAATTATGATAACACATTTAAAGATTAAATGCCGGAGAAGAAGATGACACTGTTTTGGATCCAGTCTTGGATCCAGTCTTCGAACCAGCGTTAGAACCAGATTTAGAACCAGTGAATGGCTTGGATGTATGAGCCATTGAGCCTGTTTTAGAACCACTATTGGATCCAGATTTTGGTGCCATTGTTGTCGATCCCGTTGTCGAACCAGCTCTTGAACCTGGTATTACCGAACCAGTTCTCGATGATATCATTTTAGATCCTGTGGACGAGTTTATTGACGATTGATTTGACGGTCGATACGAAGAGTTGGCCGAAGACAGCGATGAGCTTAATCTCGAACCAGCAGTTGACGACATCGTCGATGAGTTTAAAGTCGATCCCATTCCAGACATGGAAGAACTGCCAGCAGTGGAAGACAGCGATGAACCGAACTTAGAACCACCAGAACTCGAAACATTACTTCCTAAACCAGATTCCACTTTAGATCCCATTTGCGATCCAGACTTCGAACCGGATTTCGATGCCATTTGCGAACCGTTCGACGAACCCATCGATGACACCTCACTCGGACGTTCGAACGCGTTCGATGTCGTCTCAGTTTCGATGTTCGAACTCACTTGTGAGCCCGCATTCGAAGCTGGAGTTTCCGATTCCACTGTCGATTGTTGTTCTTCTTCTTGTGGTTCTGGTTCCTCTTTTTTTGATCCACAACCGCATAAATTACCCATAATTCTATGATATATAATTCCAGATATAAGATAATATGATATACTGTTCACACAAAAATTGTTTATGAAATAAAACTGTTTTTATATTTTGTATTTAAATTTAATTTGATTGTATTGTTGTACTAACAATAAAAACGTGCAACAATCCAACGCACATCAACAATGCAACAAAAAACCAAATACTTTAACATAACTGTATCTCTAAACACTTGTCACCAATAATACTGTTTCAATAATAATTAACCGCACAAAATTTAATTCAAACAATTAAAATTTATATTAAATTGTATATACATATATATATATTAATTTATATCTTATCAATACTAATATATTATTCGCAGTAATGTTCCAATAATGAAAATAATTTTCACGCGAAAACTTTAGATAAAACAACAAATTGTTGTTTCGTTTTGTATTTTAAACAAAAGAAATTTTGATTATGTTTTAATTACCGTAATGAGTTCACTCTTAAGGTCGTTCTCAGAAAGTTTCAGTTAGGTTTGTCTTTTAGAGTCGTCTAGGGTTTTTTAAGTTTCGATAATGTTTTCCATCGGAAATAAAAACTAAAATTACAAATTCATTCAATAAAATCTAATTATTTTTAGAATTTTTTGAGTGTTTGTATTTAGATTAAGTTAAAATAAAATTTGACAATCAAAACATATAAGGATTAATAATAAATAATAATTATTAATAGAAATATATCATTTGATATACTACTGTACATAAGAAATTATTTAAACAAATGTTGACTATAAATCAGAAATATGAGATTTACGATTGGCATCACTTTCCGGATAGCGATTCCCTTTTAAGTACAATTGATGTTCAACATCGATGTTTGTTTAGGAAAACTGCAATTTCCTCTAAAATGACGAACCAGAAGGAAATTATAGACCACAAGCTATAGTAACCAAAAGGGATGACTTGGATGGGCTTGAATGGCTTGAATGGCCAAATTGTATTGAATTCTATTACAGTAAAATATTGTTTGACATCACTGTCTAACAGTAGATCCGAATAAAGTAATGCTTGTGTACACAAAGAAAAACGAGAAGAATGCGATAAAATATAGTTTAAGTAATATAACGATTTTTCTAAACAGAATTAACTTATAAATAGAATTAAGTTCATATGTTATTTTTTAATTTTGACATCAATATCAATAATTGGATTAGTAAAACATACGTGCGTTTGATGATAGCGGTATTTTTTATGTTTTCATTGATGTTTTACTAATAATTTATTGTAATGCGTAAAAAAGTGTTGAGAAAGGCGTGGTGACTGCAGCACCAATTTTAATGATAGAGAAACGAGCGAAGAATCAAAAGAAGAGCAAAAGTGCAGAGTAGAGTAAAGTAGAGTGCAATTTTGGTTTTCGCAGTCCTCTAATTATTTGATTGGAGTCGTGACTGTTGGGCAGAACCATATTATGGCCTCAATTCTCTCCCCATTTACGAGACGGCGACTGAGATCGACAAACGATAAATATATGAATGGCGAGGATATGAGGATACAGTATAGCACCAGAACTGAACAGAAAAGAAAACTACGATATTGTCTGTACTGAAATCTCTGTACAGTACGGCACAAATCGCACAATAGCTGAGCTGCTATTAAATATTACTAAAACCAGTAATTTACTAAAGCCGACAAAAATTGATTCTCGTGCCTAAGCTCGTGTCTGGCATGAGTACATCATTTTCAAAGTATTCATCTAAAATATTATCATTCACCACATCATCAACAATGGAAGAAAAACAAATGTATTCTCTTATGCAAAATTTGGCGATGAGTTTTACTGGCAAACAATCGGTAATATTCTTCAGTTTAAGTGGGAGTGTATATCCTATTCTTGTGCAACGATTTAAACTGCTTTGCATTCGCATTCAGTCTAATATCGCGGAAATGTAATTCTAATGCGTTGTAGGCGTTATCACAACCACTAACATTAACAGACCAGTTCTTATGGATTCTTAGATTCCTATTCATTTAATGCGTATAATAAGACTTATGCTGCGGAATATACAGAACAACGGTTTGACAGATGATAACTCGAGATCCACTTGAAAAATGTTAGCATCAGATTATTACACACATCATCAGTTGTATCGCAATGGTATCGCAATCGCATAACATTATAAGATAATCATACCGATGGCAATGCATATCCTGGTTGTTTAACAAACTTTATTATTATCTTTGTTTTGTGGTTATAGTTCAGCGCATTTTAGCAGTCAAATGCACAAACAGCGCTATTTTACTCAAACACAATGGACTGAGAAGTTTTAAACAACTACTTAATGTTTATTTAAAAAAAGATCAATTATTTTAACAAAAAACTCATATTAAAATACAGGCATGTCATACAAAAAAATTTCTATGTAAATACATTCGAAAGTAATGTATACATAATATTCCATTTGTATACATTTATTCAGAGTTTTTTGAATGAATTTGTAATTTTATGTTTTATTTCCGGTGGAAAACATTATCGGAACTTAAAAAAACTACAGTATCTTTTAAATACGCTTATCATAATAATAATGAGTGTTTGGGAGAACCCGCTTCAGGGGTTAAGGAAAGTAAAAATAATTTATGTAATTTTAACTCGAATTTTTGTATTTTTTAACCCTAGACTACTTTTCATAACAAACCGAACCGAAACTTGCTGAGTACGACCCCATTGGCTAACCTGCCCGTCAACATCTATGATTTTTATTAAATTAACTCATTAATTAAAACATAATCAAAATTTCTTTTGTTTAAAATATAAAACGAAACAACGATTTATTGTTTTATCTAAAGTTTACGTGTGAAAATTATTTTCATTATTTGAACATAATTGCGAATATTATATTTGTATCGATAAATTATTAGAATCGTTAATTATTTGAATTAAAATTTGTTCAGTTAATTACAGTTATGTTAAAGTGGGGTTTGTATAGATTACGGACTCCAACAATATATGGTTCAATGATACAAACTAGTATTGTTTAAAAAAGTATTCT
>JAQGAW010004970.1:0-10233 GCA_034698025.1 Phthiracarus crinitus | reverse complement strand
TATAACTCAATATTAGTCATTGTTATGTGTGAACTGTGATACTAAACGTAACATCTCTATATATAAAGCACAAAACGTCGATACGCCCGTATCAATTGTAACATAAGCTTATCCGTCCGTTACAGCGAAATTCGTTACCGCGTAGTAAATACAGCGAACACTTATTTCCGCGAAATATTTTATAGCAAATGTTCATTACAGCGAACATTCATTACTGTGAATAATAATCTCTGTAACAAACATTCTCTGTAATGTATGTTTGCTGTAATGAGTTTCGCGGTAACGCATGGCATTCGTATTATAGCACAGTTTTTTAAATAGATATTTATTTACTATAAATAAATACTGCGCAAGCTTTTTATCCAAAAGCCTTATTAAGATATGATCGAATTATTGTGTTCATAGTCAACAGTCGTAAAAATGCGCTTAAACTAGAATCAAATTTATTAAGATTTTATTGATACACAAAAAAATGTCCAATCGATTGAAGAGCGGTTACAGTCGCGACAGTTTCGATCGTTTTGGCAATGATTTGTGCGAACAGCTATTAAAGTTCGTTATATTTAGGGATAAAATCCGATTCGAGTGCGTATCGAATCAATGGAAGCGTTGCGTGTTTGCTAAACAATATGATCTATATTTTGAATTAAGTGATTCGGATTCGTATGAATCGGATAAAGATTTCCTCACAATATTATCCGAGTATTATAATAACGAGCAATCGGTTATTATCGAAAAAATTGATACATTACTGAAAAAGTGTTCGTTTATTCGGAATATTGTTATCAGTGATGGAATAAAATTAAATAAATTGATGCAAACAATAGCTAATAATTGCGAACATTTGACGTCAATTCGATTAAATTATTCGCAATTTTCCGCGAATGAGTTGACATATTTTGGTAAACATTGCGGCAAAAACTTAACGCGAATCAGTTTAAGCTCTAAATGCGAGTGCGATATGAAATACCAGTTGTTATTAAAACTTTGTCCGAATATCACTCGTGTCGAAAACGTGGACATTTCTTATTTGATTGATAATAACGGTTTGGCAGTTGTGCCTAAACTTTGCGAACTGAAAGGTGTTTACGGTTACGACAAACCTATTTTAATCGATAGTTTCAATGCGTTATATAAATTCAGTGTTAAGTCATTTCACTCGGTTTTTGATGACAGAATCGACGTTCAAAATCGCATTTTAGATCAAATCTGTTGTTTCGTTAATTTAGTGAACTTAAAAATGCAATTCGAAATTAATGACGAATTAACGCCTGAGTTTGACTCGAAAATGAGAAAAATAGGCGAAATTTGTCCGAAAATAAAATTATTGAGACTGATCTCAATCGAACACAAACATATATTGTGGTTAATTAACTCATTCTCGCGATTGACTCGATTCGAGTTATATATGTCTGGTTTTGATGACAGTATCGATAACGATGAGGCGTTAAGTTTTATGAAGAATTGCGTAGAGTTAACGCATTTCGTAATAATCGCTTCGATTGGTGACATGTTTTTCGATCAAATACATCGGTATTTACCGAAACTAAGTTTAATAAAAATTCGTACAACAAAGTCGTTATCCGATAAACTGTTGGATAATCTATCAAAATTGAGTGAACTAAAAACTATAAGTATTTCGCGTCTTTGTTCCGATATATCTGCCACGAGAGCAACGAAATATAATATTACTGAAGACGTGTCTAGTTTTACGAGTCTAGCGATTTGTAATGTAATCGCGAGTTGTCGCGCACTTAAATCGTTTCGTTTATACACGCGAAACAGTTTAACAATTGAAACATACGAGAAAATCATTGAATCTGCGATAAATAGGCCCAGAATTATATTTAAGCATCAATTTTTTAAAGGTTTGACTGATGATGACGTAAATGAATGGATGAACCGTCAGTTCGATGTTATTCCCGGCAAATTGAAGATTAGATTAATTCGAAGAGAAAACTTTTTGAACGATTAATTGTGTGTATGTGTGTTACGCAGTAATCCACGAAATTTGCTCATTAAATAACTAATTAACAAGTATTTTACAAAACATAAAATATTTATTTCTGCAATAATTGTGTGATAAAACAATAAATCCATATGTAATTAATATATACAACGAAAATATAGCTTATGTTACATTTCAATATAAATACTCTGACATTCATTTTCAACTAATAATTACTAATCAACAAATGTTCGCCACATTTATGCATGTTTTTCAACGCCTGCTCGTTCTCCGTTCCGTTCAAATTGAACCCATAATTCTTGTGTCTGCACTGAAATGACTCGCCATTATTGTGGCCATACTTTAAACTAAATATATTCACGTCCAGCGCGTTCTTGAGGTCAATGCTGGCGAACACGAAATAGTATATATAGTCGAACAGCGCGTAACACAATATAACGTATAGCATGCTTTGCGTGTCCAACATTGGGTAATAGCTGTTAATCGCTAGCAGTAGCGGTCCAACGATACTTGAGTCCAGCGGAGGCATTGCTCCGTGTGTAACGTTCATCATCTATAATAAGTTATTTTCATATTTTATTGGTTTTTCTATAAAACTAAACCCACCTGTAATTTGAATGCCAGTTTCGCGAACGATATTCCGAAACCGAATACGAATAGAATGCTGTTTTGCTGAAATGTGTTTCCAAACATAAAACAATTTATCGCAAGCATTGTAATGATGGCCATCGGTATCAATGGATTCCATTTAGTTGTTTGTCGATTTCGCGGAATTCGTATGTATGAATCCATTGGCGAATCGGCGCCCAGTATTAGTATCGTATTCGATATGATCGACGATATTAAGCCGATTAATGTCAGTACGAATAGTACGTGAAGTAATGTGATGTTATCGTAGACCCGATAAGCCCATAGCTGTTGACCGAACGCCGCAGTAATGCAATGAACGAATATCATCGCCCATTGACCCTCTATTACGTCAATTCTGGAATTAAACCGAATTCTGTGTTATGGTATAAAGTTTAGTGCCATATACCGTAGTTTATAATAGAGATTACGCGTAATAACGTTAATATCAATTCGTTATGCAAAATAAAATTTCTATCAAGCATTTGAGGCTTACATTGACATTTAAAAATTAAAGTTTATTATACGAACACAAATAGGATTTTCGTGCGTTAAGCAAAAAAACTAATTGAGCGTTATTTCGTTAAATCTAATATTAGATAATACATGTATACCTTCCAAACACCATAACATGTGTTATATGGCAAGCAAAGTGTGTCATATAAAACGCAAGCATAGCGATTAAAAAGAAAAGGAACTGCATTTCGGGATAGTAACCAATTTGTGTGGCGATCGCTACCGAAACCGTCACGAATATGCATGAGAGAGCGTCGCAGCCGTGATCGTACACCTCTTCCAGTTGCGTGTCCTGCACTTTGACCGCTTGCTTGCCGTCCAGAGCGTCGAAGATCTGGTACGCGAAGAGTCCGATCGCGCATACTATGAACGTCCACCACGGCGTCTGTTGCGCGTCTCGTAATAGAAAACCGTTTTGTGTAAAGCAATAGCATTTATGTTTGCGGTTTCTTATTAGCTTACAATCTGTTTGGCGTCCGGGGAGTAGTAGATCAGCACTGACGAGCTCATTACGTTGATTATAAGCCCGATTATGGTTAGACTACATGGCGCTACGCGTGACGGAACATATTGCGATATCGAGTACCAGAATCTAAACGCGAAATAAATTATTTTAATTTTTCATTTATAGTTTTTTTAATAAATTTCGGTTATACTTTTGCAAAAATAGTAATTCCATGACCGAAGACACGTAACAGTTGTACATATAAGGCTTGGTCCGTATAAAGTTCATCTGCTGTGCGCTCAGAACCCATCCTTCGCTGTTTGATTGAAGGTCACAGTTCTTAGGATTAATCGATATATTGTCAGGAATGGCAGTCTTGCAGACCATTTTTGCGCAAAATAATTGATTAATGGGACGAACGATTTTCACAAAAATATTTTACGCGTTATTGTTTAATAAAATACTTTGTTTCTCGAAAATAAATCTTATATATATGTTATAATTCTTTCAACAATCAAAAATAAAATCTCGTCTCATTTCCAGTGCGGAATAAACAGAAATCGTCACACTTTCAAGTGTTGAATACAATTTTTCTTAATAATAACAACAACGTGTGCGAACACTAGACCCATGACGTATCGGTGATCGTTGTAAAACTTTGATCATTTCCCATATTGACGACTACTAAAGCGTGCAATTTATTTACCATTTCTGTTATTGACATAAAGCCTGGTAAACAAGATCATATGAGGAGATTATTCCCTATTATTCTTCTCTATGCACTGTTCGCGCACTTGTTTGCAGTGAGAAAAAACTTTTCCACTTTCGGCGCACGCCTTCAGCGAAGTATAACGAAATTGCATAAAACTAATGCTTTAATACTGGAATATGGTTTGTGCGCATTATTTCGACGGAATCGATGCCAAAATAACGTTATTGTGAATACAATGTTCAATGTTATTTTAGTTAATGTAGTCGTAAAGCAATTAGAAAATGAGAAGTTTATAAATGTAAATAAATGTATGAATTTTCTGGAATTAACAATAATATTTCGAAATGTTATAATGGAAAGTGGAATTTTATTTTCTTATTTTCGAATGAGTAATAAATATAATGTTAATGATGAATATGTACTGTATGTGTACTTTCGAGTGTCAAAAGTGCATTCGCTGATCAAATCTGATAGCGCATGATTTTTTGTTATTAATGTTACATTTACGATACCGTATCGCAACTAATCCTAAACAGGAAGAAATCGATTTTCTTTCGCAGTAGTTGTAAGGTATTTTCCTAATGAACATTTCTTATTGATTTTATAATTTATTTTAAAATTTTAAATCTTTCAGCCTATCTTCAGATAATTAAAAGTTTTTAATAGTAATAAATTCTTAATTAAAAAACTAAATTATTCAAATGATTTTTTAGCTTACTTACTAAAGTATTTATATAAATTTAAAAATAGTTAAACAGCAATAAACAGGCACAGTTGAAATGCCAATAATATTTAATGAGCTAAAATTTGTGTGTAAATCAATGAATTTACCAAATATTTTATTTAAAACGAGCGCAATACATTCATATTTCACGAGTAATATTTATACAGCGTTTTGAAGACTGTGTATACGCAATATTGTTCATATTAGTAATCGGAAAAATCTAGAAAAATTTATGTAATAATTACGTAATACACTGTAGTTTAGAGATATTACTCGAACCTATATAGAAACTTCTAGAACAATACAAGGTTACAACACTACAATATTTAATTAGTTTGTTAATATTAAAATGCATATAAGGTATTGTCACCGAGTTTTTAAGTTTCCCCGATTTCTTAAGTTTTAGCGAAAACATTTGTTATTTTTTTATTCGTGGCACTCACTCACAAAAAATTTTTAAACATTTATTTTTACATTTCAAAAGCATACGTAAAAGTGATTTAGTTTTACATTAATTTTGTCATTTAAAGTATCGTAACATATGGTATAAAAATTATAATTACAACAGTAAACGTATAAAATTAATATAGTTTTAGAAAGTATTGCGAAAAACATTCAACTAATGTTTAGGAATTATTTTAAAACACAAAACAGTTTTGAGAACAATAAAACTTCATTCGCTTTAACATGATTTATCAGACTTAAAGCATAAACAAGAATAAATTACAATTATCGGTATACGCTCACAGTGTCTATATTAAGAGTAAAATTTTGTTAATTGCTCTCATTTTCAACAGATAACGCTACAACACCCGTATGTGTTTTCGAATTTGTAAACCGCCAAACAATCTTTTCTAAGATTTTTCTCCATTCAATTTTTACAAAATTATCTAAAAATAATTATAGTGATTAAAAAGTTTAATAAATTATTAATTTTATTAATAAAAACATATTTTACTCTAAAGTAGCAACTTTTAAGTTATTTATCGAAATTAATCCACTATTATAGCATAAATTCAACTTTTAAACCGCTGTTTTTTTGCGGTTTTCATTTTAAAAATTGTGTAGGTTTACGGTCTCTAAATTATTTTTGGCGGTTTGGTGCGGTTTGACAAGATTGGAACAGCCGGAAGATTTAATTAAAACCATAAAACCATAATGATTTTGAAAGCCAATGTTAATATAGTTTTTTAAATTACTGAAAATAAGTATTGAAAATGTTTTTTGTACAAATTATTTAATCTATTTATTATCTAAGAATTGAATCAATATGTTTAATTTTTATTTAACATCAAAATTGGTCGTCAAAAAAACTGTTTTTAATTAATGAAAGCGAAATTGACAAGTATATACGTTACCAAATATAAGTTGCAAATATATCTTATCAAATACAGTTCAAGAAACGCTTAAATACTGTCCGCTCGAGTAAGTAAACTTCTTTACCGCCAAATGACCAGTTGTTCCAATAAATATTTTAACCCGTAATTTTGAATTTTAATAACAGCTGCAATAATTGCAAAACCAAACTGATATTGAACTGTTTAATTATCTTTAAATGTATAGGATTTCGATAAATATGAAGTACAAAGTTGAACTCACATCTATTGGAAGATTATTTATAAATTAGAATAATAAATCGTTAATTTAGACCCGACCACACCTCAATTATTTAAATATTTTTATACTCCTAATTTTCTTAAATTTATAACAGATAATAAAACTTATTCAAAAAAATTAAATAAAATTAATATAATTAAGTATTAGCAAGTTATAAATACATTATTTTGAAATTTTGCAAAAAATTTTAATAATTTTTTATCTGACTTCAGATATGTGGATTTGGGTATGTCTGTCTGTCTGTCTGTGCACCTTTATATTTATTAAGAGATTTTTTCTTTATGATAATAAAGGGATTTTTATCAAAAAAAAGGACTCTTATCTTCAAAATATATTTCCAAAAGAGACTCCTATCTTCAAAAAAATCATTCTTTAAACGAAAAAAAATCAATAAAAATGAAACAATTTCATTGTTGAAAAGCAAAATATTCTGAAAAATAATTAAAAAATTGTTTAAAATTAAAAATATTGTGGCATATTCCGTTTTTCGGAGTGTCATATTCCATTATTTTATGAAGAAATATATGTAAACAACGGCAAAAAAAATAGAATAAAACCGATTAAACTGCGGCATATTCCGTTATAATTATATTTTTATAACAATTAATTTAGATTAAAATGATGAAGAATGGATTAATCCACATTTTTGAGTGGCTTATGTCTATTTAAATAATCAACTAAATTACTTACAAAATAACGAAAATGTTTAGATATAAATTTCAAAGTTATCAAACATAACGGTAATAATAGGAGTGAACGATAGAAGAGATCGAACGACCAAAAACTATCTTAAGAAAAAATTGCGGTATATTCCGTTATAATTAAATTTTTATAACGATTAAATTAAAATGAATAAGAATGGAATAATCCAAATTTTTGAGTGGCATATGCCGATTTAAATAATGAACTATATTACTTAAAAAACATTAAATTATAATTATTTAATATAAATTAACAATACATTACGAAAATATTGGGAGCGAGCGATTGAAAACCTAATCTTGTTTTAGTATAAATCTTGGTTTTTAGAGTTTTATTCTAATAATTTTAAAACTCTACGCGAACCCGACATTCCGGGTACACGTTTACTAGTTTACAGTATAAATATTTGTTCTTTTGACTGCGTTTAATAAACTGATTTCTCAACCAAACAATTTGAGAAAAAAGAGATTAACAGAGGCCTAAATTAACGTAAAATCATTTATTAGTAGTTATTTATAAGAAATATTTTATTTTTAAAAAAATTTATATGTATGATTTCACGAATATATTTTAGAATTTTTCTCTTATTATGTCGTATTCTTTTTTATTGTGCTTATCATAATTAACAGATTATACAAATAAACTTATGTTTTTGACACTATCACTGTATCCTTCTATAACTGTGTCCGCGTGGAACTTAAACCGAAAAACATATACCAGTTTTAGCTCACTAGTTAGTTATAGCTTTAATTTAATGGTTTTTTTTATAGTAATGCACATTTTTAATAATTTGTAATCATTTAAATATATTGTAATTATACAAAATATTTGATTTAATAATTGATTTGTTTATTGTATTGACATTGTTTTAAATGAATGATTTAAATGGGATGAACGCTATACCAAAATCGTGTGTCATCAGTCAAATACTTAGACTGAGATGAGATCTGATCTCGTATCCAATAAATTGCTGTCTTGTAAAGCGTGATGTCCTGAGTGTTGTAATTGGTGAGACCAGACGCACCATTACGATGTCCGCCAAACCACTTATCAATACCATAAAACTGTTGCGACATCCAGTTTCAAATCGCTATTAAGTACATCTCCCTTTTTATAATCATTTGCGCCTAAACTCTTAAACTGTGAATCGACCGCACGAATCATACCCCAGTTTTGTTTAAATATACCAAAATTAGCGGCGTCTCCACTCTTTCCATCGCCATATGTGTAGTCTGTTGTCATTTTTTCCGTTTCAAGCATAGCAATGGCTAAGTCTAAAGCGTTTCCTCCTGCAGAAGTGACCGCTTGCTTTCTGGCCCCAAGACCTGACACCGTATAGTTACCTTTGTCCCCATCAGCGCATTCCGACACTGTTTCCAATAATTAAACAAAATTAATCATTTTTATGGATTAATATTATTCGTTTGCTCTTACAATATGGTACGATTAATGCTAGTAAGGCTGCAATTAAATACTTCATTGCTTAATCAATTTATATAAAGCTATGAAAAATAATACTGAAATCGGAATTACTATTATACTAAATCAAATTAACTTTATATGATGATTATTAATGCATTTAGTTAAGCATGTTTTGAGTTAGAATCTGTTTGAGATAAATCTTACGGCAGATAATAAGCTGTGAATATGCACATATGGCCAGTAATTCTATTTCATAATGTATTGATTTTGAAATAAATATTCATGACTAGAGAAAATTTATGTTTTACGCCCTTAATTGTTCTGTACAACTGTTAGCAATGTTCAATGAAACTAGTTATGATACTAGTCTTACAATTTTATATAAATGAATAAAATAATAATTTACTTGATAAAACATTATTCATTCTTACTTTCTCTTATTTATTCAATTATTCTTATTAATTTATACTTAAAAATAATAATACCTAACTATGGGATAGGTTTGCAATCTCTAATTAAAATATATATATATATTAGACTAGTAAATAGTTAGAATTATTAAGCCTGAACCCTACTTAAACTCGACAGGTTTCAACCCGACCCAAAACGACCCAATTATCAAAATATTTTTTATAATTCAACTAATTTTGCTAAATTTTCTATAAAAATGAAAAAGATAGTAAAACTTACTTAAACAAATAAATTCTGTTAAATAATTTTAATAATGTAATAAAAAATGTAATATTTTAAAATTTTTGCAAAATTTTAGAGGTTTTATGGTATAAATCGATATTTTTTTATGTTTCGGGTTTTCTTCTAAATTTTCCAAAACCCGACTCGAACCCAACATTTCGGGTACCGGTTTACTAGTCTAATATATATATGTAATTTAGCAAAGCAACTATTATTATGCAATATATTTGTTTTTGTTAGCTATTAATAAGTCGTTGTATGCATACTTTTTAAGGTATTTTAATGTTCCGTAGTTATGTAATTTGTTAAGCATTTTTTATCGATTTTGTAATAATAGGTTAGAGTATACTTCGTTATAAATTTCTAAAGCATATTTGTACGGTATATATATTATGTTAATACATATTCGTTGTTTATCATAGTATTCTTTTTCAATAAAAAACAGTGATATAATTCAGTGATATTTACCGATATGTCATTGTAATGGCGATAAATACGATAGAAATAATAAGTTTTTGGTTCAGTTTACTGAAAACCAACTTTTAGATCGGAAATTTTTAGCCTCTCTTCTATACTTAACAAAAAAGGATATAAAAATTTTTAATTCATGTAGACTTAAATAATTTTGTAATCGATTTTATTAAATTTTTATAATCATTGAACATGGATATGAACTTGTGTTGTTTTACTTTCTACATTTAATTTTACTTTTTCTTTGATAGGAGCAGCGAACTAGGTTAGTACCGCGTATGGTTTAATGGTTTTAGCGGTTTAGTGTTCGGTTATCGGATAAAATATATATGAAC
>JAQGAW010004969.1:0-10233 GCA_034698025.1 Phthiracarus crinitus | reverse complement strand
AAACCCCACTAAACCCCACCAAACCCAACAAACCCCACTAAACCCCACTAAACCCTACCAAACCCAACAAACCCCACAAAACCACACTAAACCCCATCAAACCCAACCAAACCCAAATAAATCACACCACAGCCCATTCTTTTATTAAATCAATTAAATTTATTCGTCATCATTTTAAATAAACCTTAAAATTTATATTTTGTACATTATTTCTGTCTCAAAAATACACGATAACAACACAATTCGAAATCTCAACAACTTTACGTTATTTCAAATTCATTCGCCATCAGTACATAAATCGATAAACTCTAAACTGACGACCAATTCTTGTAAATCCTAAACACACTTAAAAAACTTAATTCAACTTGTATTTGAAATCTATTTTGTTTCGGTCATTACCCCAGTTTTATTACCGTTAAAAACGGTTAGGGTGAGGTCGTTTAAATAATTTTTCTGTTTCAACCTTACCTTTAAACTTACGATTCAGTATTGTTAGACAAGAATAATAGAATTTTAAACAGCTAGTGTTTTGTATCCTTTTGTCATACAATAAACTAAATGTACTGAAATGGCTTTTCTATTCTAATCTAAAGAATACCCCAATATATAATATGTTTGTTTTAACAGCTATAAATCAATTTTAACAATATATACATATGTACACAACAAACGCGAATTTTGATGTTTTTTAGATTTTAAAATTTTTGTTTTATAATTTTCAATTTATATTTTAATTTATAAATCATTACGATTTTGATTTAGTTTAATAATTATTGTTTGGGTATTTTCAAACATCAAAGCCCAAAATATAGATTGTTTGGAGACAATGAATGGCGTTTAGCCGATAGAATGGCAGTGCGATTCATGCGATCGCAGACATGGTGTTCTCGAGTGCGGCATCAAATTAGATCCGTCGTAATCTGAACAGAAAAGCAATGCATTCATTAATAACAGTATATTTCCACCACATTTCAACTTGAAAAGCGATTACAATATAATGAAGAGATAGGAAAATGTGTAACACAAAGTGGTACAACTGGTATAAATGAAAAACTTTTAGTAATACAACAATAATCCCCGATTTGGCAGCAGTTACGCAAACGCCACTTAATCTGCATCATTGCGAATCGGCTTAACGATCAAAACTGGAGGGGAATCTCGAATGAAACGGCTATGAAACAACTCATTCATCAATTACTGCTATTCACCAATAAGTATTTATATAAACATCGCCAAACATGTTGTCAAATATTTTATATGTAGAATTAAAAGTTTGCTTCCTATTTCGCTGAATATATCGCTCAGTTTTTTAAAAAGTTTCTTTTAATAATCATTTTTATATTATTTTCTTTGCTTTTTCATTAAAAAAATTTGAACGCATCAGTTAAAAAGTTTTCATACAATATTTAAAAAATTTTTCATTGCATTTAATTTAAATTAACATTACTTATATTTATAGCATACTTTGTTGCGCGCAGTTTTATTTTTTTGTTTATAAATCTTCAAAACAGCTGAACATTAAGAGCATAATAAATTGCGGTAATATTAGTTAAGGCGTAGAAAAATATTGAACAAAAATTTTTTTGTGCGCGTTGTTTGCCATTATGAGCTATACTTAAGCTAATAAAATGTACACAATTTACGTTTTAGACTTTTGTGCGGCTAATGTTTTATTATATTACTGACAGCTATACCTAACAGCTGCGGTTTTTGGTCGAAATTGCCTAATTGTAAACAGAGGCGCATTATTGGCTGAGCGAATGCAAACACTGATTTTCATAGAAATTGCGTTTCATATATCAACACGAGAAAACGCTGACATAAACTTTATCATAGCCACAGACCAAACTGACAGTTCTTTGGCTCATTAGCTGTTTTGAAATTGTGATTATATCAAAAACTATTGGCAAACATACGCACACATACATACACGCGAAGTGTGTAAGTTTACTGAAGAAATACGAGTAAAGTGCATACACACTGACGACTTCAGTATATGACAATTTTTAATTTTCTTGTCATCGTATATTTTTGCGAGAAATGGATCGATTTTAGTCTTAATTACTTTATTCGTAATAATTAGAAAAATTTTACGCAAATTATATGAACTGTGTGTTTGGAATGTTTTGATTTGCACACACAAACAATTTTTATGAAATATTATTTAATTATAATTAATCAATGATTACAAAAATCAAGATAAATGCGATCATTTAATTTAATAAAAACTATACTCTTACAGTAATTCTCAAGATTTTTTTAAAATGATTTATCGCTAATGTTTTGATTAAATATTTCCTTGAAAAATATATACACAAATCGCTCGATGCTTACCATATAATAACTTAATATTAGCTTATAATTTATAATAAATGATTTAATGTCTTCGAGATATAACGCTTACAGTATAAACTTAAGCGACAAATTGCATATTTATTTTTCAGGTTTTTTAGGGAAAAAAACATTTCTCGCACTCGCTTATTGTGCAAAACATTTTTCGTGTAAAACGTTTATATTTTCGGTTAACAGTTAAATTAAAAGTCGGTAAAAAACTTTTACTATAAATAGCGCTAAAGCTACGCTTTTAAACTATATTATTATTATTATTAAATGCTGTATTTTATATAAATTATTAGCACTCAACATGTGTTGTTGTTGCCCGCGTATTGGCCCGCATTTTAGCGATTATGGTTAGATCACGATTTATAACCATTTATTTGAGGGTTAAAATCTAGAAGAAAAACAACGCACAAACTTCGTCCAGTTGTACCTATTTTTTAATGCGCGTAAACTGCGAGAGATAAGCAATAAAAAATCTGGTAATTGAATATCATTATTGACTGTACAATGACTTCCTTAATGTTAATAACTTAATCATGAATAGCTGCCGGAGAAGAGAAGGCAACTAAATAAAAAAAAGTACAGTATTTTTTATAGACTCGATCACTAAAACGTCTTAATTATTATTCGTCTCTGCAGTTTGAAATAATAAGTATTATTAAATCGCGATTGAGTGCTGGTCTCAATTGAGAGAATTCAACCCATAATTATAAGTTGACGGACCGCCACTAAAGAATATGTTAGCGTCAGGTAATAGCTCATCACTGCTCACGAGATCTGAGATGTTTGTGTCAAAGCAGTGATTGCTGAACGACTATCGCATTTTTTTGTTAATTCAAAAAAGCGATATCTTTATAATTTCTGCGATAATTAAGATGCAAAATACATCTCATTTGAATATTTAGCGAAGAATAATCTGATTGCGTGAAGCATTTTTGTAAAAATTTCGCGTTTGTCCCACAGTTTTCGCGGCGAAATTGGAAAACTGTTGTTAATTTTCCGCACATACACATCAGTTTCGTGATTACGAATGCAAAATCTGTAATTAACAGTAAAGATAGCATAATAAATATATGGAAATAATGTACTAGACATTCATACACATGTCAGCATAAAAGAAATAAAATTAAATAAAAATAAATTAGCAAAACGATTTTCAAATTAAAATGTCATTTTCCGCAGATATGACTATTTTTCTCTTTCAATTTTTATGCTCGAAATATTGTACATATATAGGTATTTATAAATATATATATTTTGATTATATGTTGAATTTCATCAATTATACAATAATTTGTCAATAAGTTATTCATTATTATTTTATGTTCTGAAATCTATTCAACAAACTATTAAAAAAATTATGCATTAATTTTTATATTATTTTTCCGTGAAATAGAAAACAACTTCAATTTTCGTTTAAACATTCGAGTTGGGTATTAAAAAACAGCAAAACTAACTGAAAAATACATGTCAGTGTCAAAGTAGCACACATTTCCAGTATATAGAATTTGTGTTGCCGAGAAAAAATTTTAACAGTCGCTTTGCTGTGGAAACAAAAGCGAAGTTTTAAATCCTATGCACGAGTTCGTTATTATTTCGAAAATAAATTTTTTCTCTCACATCCACAGTTTATCCTACAAAAATCTCCTGTTATTTAGTGACACTGCAAACACATAATAGGACGACGACTTTTTAAAAAAAATTTATATATATATAAAACTTTGACGGCTCCGCGCTTAGCATTAAGTCTAGAATTTCAAACTTAACAAGAGGCTAATATTAAGCTTACGTAATAGCTTACAATTTTTATTTTGCTGGGTATTTCTGTCTACTTTTTTTATATTTTTAAAGCATTAGTTTTTAGCTGACAGAATTGTTTTTACACACATAGAGGTGCGTGTGTTGTGTGTGTTTAAAGCTTTAGTGATATTGATTAAAAAAGTTTTCTTTTTATCCGGTGTATGTGTTGTGTGTTTGTTGTGTGCGCTACTATTTGTTTGATTGGATGCCGCAAACACAACACACATATATAAAGTGCTTCTTTTTAAATAATTAAGTTATTGAAGTAAAGAAAAATTTGTTACCCCTGTGTTAAAGCAACTCATCTTCAAATTCTTTTCGGAACATCTTTATTGTTAGTCATCTTTTAAAGCAAAAAACGGTTACTGTAGCAAAATGTATTGAAAATAATGTACATAAAAAGCGCAAAATACTTGATATAAGTTATTCTGTATACGTTATACACTATATCTAACATATAGAGAAAGAAATAACTAAAACACTAACGAGCGATAATGCTGTCAAAATTTCAAATATAAAACAGGCTTTTTTACTCGTCATAACTGCATAACTAGAATAAAAGCATAGCCAAAATATGGGGCATAACATTATGTGTTCGCTGGTATTAAGTCAAAAAAAGAGAGAGAAAGACTAGCGTTAGAAAACTAATTTCAACACACATCACAGTGAATGACAGCTTCTTATTATACTTCACAAATTAGCATCACAGACGTGCACACATTGCACACATATACGTACAGAGATATACACGTACACTACCAGTGTATAAGCTCTAGTCTTTTAGCGAAAAAGTGTCAGAGAATTAGCATTTACAAGCATTAGCGGTACAACGAATATTCTGTAATCTATTGTGTCTGTGTGTGTGTCATACGCGCACTTATTCTCAATGCATTCTCTCGTGTTTTGCATTTTTACCAATTTTAAGCCTCTTTTGTTTCGCATCGCATATAAATTAGGTGTTCACACACCAATTTATGCTTTTCTGTTCGCCATCTCATCATCCACTTGTTCCTCCATTATAATTGCAGTGAACATTTTTTTCGTAATTCAGAATTCATATTATAGCGTATTTGTGAAATGCTCGGAAAATCTAGTTGCGAGCAGTTTGTGTCGTTGCCTACGCTTCACAACTCGTCGCTCTATCATTCAGTTAGTGATGCTCTGTGCGCTTCAGTCTCTCTTTCTCTAACAACAATTTGTTATCCTCAACACAGTACTAGTACTCAAATTGAGTCTACACTCAATGAATACGCGATATTATAATACATGTATAATAAGTTAACGCAATTTCATGATACGCTTCGCTTTTTTATCTATTCTTCCATTAATGTCTATGCATAATACATTCCATACTGAATTCATTATCATATCATATCTCATTCCACTTATATGCATATACTTTATAAGTTGAATATGGCTTTCACTATGAGTTTCTTATTTTAATTTGGCTATAAATACTTGACTATTTATAGAATATTGTATATAAAACATCGAGTAATTCTTGTTTGTCTGATTTTGCGTTAATTTTCTAAAATATAAATGATTGGTCGGTTGTAATTAAAATCATAAGCGCTGATCATTAATATAGTGCTGAGTTGAGTTAAAGATTGGCCTAAAACTGTAGAGTATTTGCAGATAATGTGATGGTAGTATAGGAACAAATGTTGATATGTTAGAAGAATAACAGTGGAAAACAGAGAAAAAAATAGAGCACAGTTCGAGCTAAAAGTAAGTATCGTTTTGTGACGATCAATGCGGAGGAGTTATCGCGAGAGAGGGTGGAGATCTGTCAATGTTTCCAATGGCACCACTGCTCCACTACTTCTTACGCCGAGAAACTAAAAATACTTATAAAAGCCATAACTTATATATGTTTTCGATTTTGTAATAGAAATGACGCTAATATTGTGGTGCGCTGTGTTATTAATTATATGTTAGGGTGAGTATCATGAAATATCGTTCACAAGTAAATTAGCGATTCGTGTGCTGCTACCAAATCGTAACTCATCTCATACTATAACTCTACCAGTACTCACTGTATTACAGATATAAGCATTATATTGTTTTAACTTACAGTAAGTCCCCCGCAGTTATTACGAATAATATTATTTGGCAAATGTTGGCGAGTTAGAGGAAAGTAGGCTTTAATGTGATTTGAGTGCAGTGTTGCACACATAGCTTACATACATAACGTTAGACACACACACACACACATACACTCACTCACTCCTTCTTTCAGTATTAAGTCTAACGACAACTCGTAAGTTTAGTAATACAATACAGCATTAAAGTTTTTGAGATAGAGATTGAGAGCATTGATTTTGGCTGAAAGCAATAAATGAGAGTCTGAATAGAAGCTTGTGATGGACAATATATATTAGACACTGAGGACCACTTACAGCTAATTACTATCTGGAGAATCATTTGATACTTTGCCAGAGCATAGTTATTGGCTATTAAAAGAGGCGAAATAAATGCGAGCACACTTTCATGCCTTGAAGGTGTTAGTAGTGTTGCACTGATACTGTCACTGTTACTCTATTCTACTGTATGTCTGCTTCTAACTCTATTTCTCATTATTACCACTAGATTTTTATGCACACAATAAGTGAGAGATAGAGAAAGTGCGAGAGTGTTGTTACTGCGAACTTGTAATCGCTAAATATAACCGAAATTAAATTTACTCTATACTAAAGCTGGCAACGAATTCCTTTGTGCTCAATAAGAAAATTGGTAATAAGCGAGAGAGTCATTAAGAAAAAGCACAAACATCTCTAACTTAATTGTGCTGATTTGCTACTCAATGTGTTAATGTTTTCGGTAAAATTAGCAAACAACCTATTATTGTTCTCATTATTACAGCACAGATTATGCCATTAGTTTTTTAATGGTATCATTAATATCAGAATAAAAATTCACTAATTTAGTTCAGCTTTTCAAAGCGAAATAATAATACGGTTTGATTACAACACACATTCACATTACATTTTTGACAAACAAAATTCTGATCGAATGCATAGAATAACTCGTTAATCACGCGAACCAAATATAAATTTGAAAACTTGTCGTCGATTTGACACATTAAAAAATTATCGATTTTCATGTTCAACTTTTTTTTAGTATTTTAAAAAAAACAAATTCACAATTTCGCAGAGTATACAAAAAAATTTAAATTTAAAATCGGGTTAATCAATGAAATTAATTTAAAACACTTTTATAATAAACATTTTTTCATCATAGACTTAATATGAGGAATCAATTGAATCCTAATTTTTAAGTGGTAGACCAGACGGACATATGTGGTAATAAAATTAAATGGACAAATAAAAGTTTTATTAAGATAAAGCCCGCAGGCATACAGCATATGACGCATCATTTCAACAGAATCAAGAAAATTTACATTGACTTTCGTTAAAAATGACAAACCATTAAATAAATATTATTTTAGGCTAGACGTTAGAACATTTCCAAAATTATAAGCAAATAAGAATAAATTTTAAAATATTTGTTTAAATTTGAATGCAGAAAAATAATTTTCTTTTTTGGTAAACACGAAGTGAAATAAACTGCATTTTAAATAATCTATAAATTTTACTTTTTGTAAATACACGAAATGAGTGTCGATGTAATGAGTGGATACCTTTTATCATCAAATGTGTTCAATTACTATTTAGGGATACATTTAAGATAAACTTTTCTCCAGAACGAGAGACAGACGCGGAGAGCGAGAGATACGAGCGAAATGGAGAGTTGAAAAATGTAAACACGAATATAGCATTTATGGTATTTTGCAATAATTCTAAAAATTATAATAATCGCTGGCAAAACAGTTAAAAGTCTGAGGCGCACACAAATTGCGGATTCAGTCCCTAAATGTTTCCCCAAAAAGTAGCAATTATGCGAATAAAATACTGTCAAAAAGAGTTGTTCGGTATCATAACTTGAACACGAAATGCACATTAAATGGTGATAATATTAATCTGATTTGAAAAGAGAAAAATATATATTACTGATCTGCAAGCGCTGCGCAACGCAAATCAAAAATAACTGCTACCGACTCGATATCGTGTTTAATATTTAATTTACACGCAAGAAATTATTTTTGTTACCTTATCCGAGAACGTAAGTTTTCTGTTTATACGCACACATGCAGTATATTAAATATATAATCAATTTAATGGCTGGAGAGGAATGCGCTTTTGATGCTTTCGCTAGCATTTGTGTTTGAGAACATTTTTTCTTGCGCTAATCATTGCATTGCCCAATGAAAAAAGGGTTTGAACTTTTTTTGATTATATAGAAAGTTATTGATAAAATTGAATAAATTGTGAAATGCAATACAAACTCAGAAAAATGCATTTAGTATAAACTAAATACTAAATGGTTTACAGTACTTCTCAATTACTGGCAATCACTGTAGAATTGAGAGCGAAAGCGTACAAAACTTGACAGAAGGGTGGCTCGTAAATGTGAATTGTTTCTCTATTATACTGCAGTTTTGTTCAATACTCTCGAACACAACACATTTGGGGTGCAGATCATCCTTTAAGAGCAGGTGGAGAATAATCACTTTCAGTGTTACGCGTCGTTTACCATTTACTCAGCTCTCTCTTTCTGTTTCTCTCACTCTCGCTCTCGTTTCGCTCAATACTGGGAGTGAGACACTACACTGCCACTAATACGTAAACTAATGTATTTTTATGCTATTACTGGTAATGCTATTGCAAAAGAAAAAACCAAAATACAAATCAGGTTTAATTCTATTGTGCGAATAATTCATATTAAACAAGCCTTCGATGAACCACTATTTTTATTGTTTAAAGTAAAATAGGCAGTAATAGGCAGTCAAAAAACTTTCGCTTTTATTTCACATCCAATTTTGATACGTTTCAAACCAACGATGCATAACAATTGCTATTTTTCGTTCTCAAAACAAATGATCCAAAAATATCTTTGAACCGCTTTTTTTGTTGTTAATTAAAAAAATAATTAATTACTATCATATTAAAATTAGATTGAGAACAATGCTTTGTCTTTCCGTTAAACTATCTCATATTGAATTTGGGCAAAACATGCATGAATTAATTATAATAGAAGTGCGAGTAACAACAATATGATTGAATAAAACTATTCTTTTTTATGCAATTTTTCTAATTCTAAAAATACAAAAAAATTAAATTGTCATAATTATTCCATTTATATATGTTAAGCACCAATTCTTTCATATATTTACCAAACACTTTAACTCGGACCCAGACCGCCTATGGAATTGTTTTATATATTTATAACATTGTTTCTTTATTTGTAAATATAACGTTACAAAATTATATATTAATATTTAATGAAAATGAAATTTAACCCAATAAAACTTTAATATATATATATTTAAAAACGAGGTCGTGTCCGATCCGAGTCATTTAACATGATTCATGATAATTCAATTATGATTCGAACATTTGAATTAAAGATCCGAATTATGGACAACAAAACACTCGAGTTTTGAGTACAATCACGGGTTGAATTTTGAACGTCTTATAATTCCATTTTAAATATTGACGGGTAAAACTCATTTGATTTCTTTTGATGGAGAAGAATGATAAGTTATGAATCATAACATATCTAACATTTTATTTGAATAAATATCGCTTTTTTAAATTCTATATTTTTGCTTATTTTACATAATTATCTTAAATATTAGAGTTAAATGGGGTTGAATTAGATAAAAATCTCATTTACATATTTACATGTTTATGTATTTTAATTTTTTACCTAATAAATAGTTTTTGTTTAAAAAGTTTTTAATTTCAAACTAAAAAGTTATGCATATAATGTTAACGCACAGAAATGCTTACAAAATCATCACATTTAGTATTGAGACTTGAATAATGAGTCATTATTAATGACTAAAGACCGGATTTATATTCTCAAAATTTTCAAAATATGCGAATATATATTCTCAAAATATTCTCAAAATATTCTCAAAATATTCTCAAAATATTCTCAAAATATTCTCAAAATATTCTCAAAATATTCTCAAAATATTCTCAAAATATTCTCAAAATATTCTCAAAATATTCTCAAAATATTCTCAAA
>JAQGAW010004968.1:0-10234 GCA_034698025.1 Phthiracarus crinitus | reverse complement strand
ACCTTATTAGGCACTGTATTAGCGTATGTATTCTATAGCCATGATGGCATTATGATTTACATATGGCCTATTGATCTGTCCATTACATTTTGATATCTTTATGGTAATCTTATAGCATGATATTCTAATAGAATAATTATTTCCATATGAAATAATGATTTCCTTATGGAATAATGATTTCAATATAGCATAATGATTTCCTTATGGCCAATGATTTCCCTTTTGCCGATGATTTTCCTATGGCATAATGATTTATTTATATCCAATAATTTATTTATGCTGTCATCAGTACTGATTTGTTTATGAGAAAGTTAAAACCGATTTTAATATACCGGATTATCACATTGAAATTAAACAAGTTAAGTAAAAATAAAAGGAAATTTATTTGGTAATTTATGTGCGACTAACTATGCTAGGCGTCACAACCAGTTATATTTTTTTTGACTTTTAGAATTATCAACTTCCATTAACCCCACAAATAATAAAACGAGTTTCATAAAAATCTTAAATTATAAAATTTAATTAAACTTTATCATTAATTAGCAGAAGTACAAATAGCTTTATCTATTAATTCTTGCTTTAACAACCACAGATGACTTATTATTTTAGTTAAAGCTATTAACCATGAAAAAGATTTAAGATTTTTATAAATTATACAAAGATTTTTAACATATTCAATAGATTCTATTTAATTATAGTATTTATCAGTTGTATCACATCCTACTTTATAGATCCAAAAATATAACAACTGATCTAACGTAGAGTGCTAAAATTTATCATTAAATGCTGTAAATGATTTAGAAACTAAATTTTGAAAGATTGTTTGAAATTAGGAAATCGATTATTATCATCCGCATAAGGTTGAACATATGTTAATATATCATTATAACAAATTAGTGTTCCTTTACTTTGTTCTATCTTTTTAGCTAAAAATTCGATTTTTATCTGGAGCGGAAGTTTTCATTTGATCATATCTTTCGGCAATTTTTTTTCCATGCTAGATATATCTGTAGACGTAATTCCATGCCAAGTTTTATATAAGTACCCATCCGGTATCGCATTTGTAAATACAATTAATTTTCCTGAGCATTGTAAATACATACTCATGGCTTTAAGGCTAAACATCTTTGTAGACTTACACACACCAAATTTCGTGTCAGGTTCGATATCTTTGGACTTTCCTTTAGAGTATGGGAAATCACATTTACCAAATTCTCTAAGTTAATCTTTTGTAGTTGCCCAAGCGGTGTCTTTCCATAAATCCTTAACTAAATAACTTGTATTAACATGATAATGAAGTCCTTTAAACTCGCACGGTATATGGGATTGTTAGGGAAAGTTTAAAACACAAATAACATCTTGATTTCGTTTAATCTGTTTTGCGAATAATACGTCATAATCTGAATAATCCTACTAGATGATCGAATAATGGTAAAATTTCGCATCTATATATTAAAAAAGTAAATTTATTTAGAAACACACTTTAGACATTTACAAGCATCACACTCTTCGGGTGGAAATATATTCTTAAGTTCAGTACACATATAATCATCAGGCAATAGAAAATTGCATAAAATTCTAACTAAATTAATCAAAATAATTTGTGCCAAATTCTTTTCCTTAGCATACTGCATAACATAAAATTTAAAATAATCTTAATAATATACACATTCTCCACCAGCTGGAAAGCCATGATCATTACAGTGATGTTTACACCATTCTTCCCATCTGTTCAAACATAATTTATAACGTTATCATTCCTTTTGTAATTATTCAGAGAAACGCTTCAAGCAACATTCATAATCATTACTACTGTTGAGATATGACTATTCAATATTCTAGTTAAACTGAATTCTAAACCTTTCTTCTCATAGACTTATATACTAATATACTATCTCAAAGGTGGAACAAGTATTGACATAAATTACTATTTATAACTAATTAGAACATTTCCACACCTCTAAATCAGTTAAGTTATCATAGAACGCCTTTGTGCCTAATTAAATACTGATAATAGAACTAGAAGACTAATATTATTTCGAGGTAAGATCATAATCGACAGAAGCATTTATTTTTTTTTACTTTGTTAGTAAATAAATATAACCTTGAAAATATGCTTACATTTCATAAATCGCAATTATCAACGTATTTTACTCAAATTCATTATATTATAAGTCAAAAATAAGCAGAGTTCAAATACATTTATATCAATTTCATTTGCAAGATAAATTTTTACTGTCATATAATCATTAATTTGTTAGATTTTCTGATTGTCATCGGTCACTTTCGTCAACTATAATCGCTTGGTATTAGTTATTAATCTCTCTGTCATCAATTTTACACTTTATCGTCAATTTCTGAATATTATAAATATTTTTTTAATTAGTGAAAAAGATTTTGAATCAAATGGTGAAATAATCTGTGAAAAGTGTAACAAAAAGTTTTACGATAATACTTCTCACAATTACAATGTACAACAAGTTAATTGTTTCTCTTGCACGATGAATCTCATTGTATCCATTGAATTTACATTTGTCAATGCTTAATTTTAATTTAAAAATCGAATTTAATAAATGTTAAGATTTATACAATGTAAGAAATTAATTTGTATTTTAAAAAATTTTTAAGCATTATTTATCTGTACTTTAATTTTTTTTAATACTTTATATATATATATAGACAGATTCAGAAAAATAGAAATAAATTAAAACATGTTTACACCGGATATAATATTTTACAAAAGATAAAAAAATTTATTATCAAATTTATCAAGAGATCATAGAAGTTTTAAATCTAATTAATAAAGATGTTTAAACTTAATTTATTAATGATAAGTACTATTCTTTCTCCAGATTGTGACAATTTAAATAATAATTAATCCGAATTAGTTGTTTATAGTTTTATATTCTACTCAGACTGATCCAAGCGAATTTAAAAATTCGACAGATGCTTCATTTCAATATGTGTTAAAAAATGCTAGCTGCTCATCAACATGATATGAAATTAATGAGGAAACTAAAGTTAATGAGTAGGATATTATTAAAAACTATAAAAAAGTATGCATTCATTAATTTTTGTTTGGAAATTACTTAAATTAAAATATTTTTAGAATAAAAAAGTCATCAACCTAATTATATTCATCTATTTGTTACTTCTAAATTGCTAAATTTTTAAAAAGCTAATACGAAACCCTTGTAATTTTAATTCAAAAATTAAGCATAAAGAAAAAATAATTTTATGTAAGAAAATATATAGCTCAGTCATAACCACAAAAAAAATATATTAAACTACAATTTCAAAATGCAGCACTCAATATATTCTGTTGTGATATATCATTTTCAAATTATACCATTTACATAAAAATAAATAATTAAATAAATATTAATAATTTTATCATTTATTCTCAATAAACTAATTCAAAATATATTCAAACTGTAAACTTTATTTAACCAAAAAAGTCTGAAATATGAAAGAAACTTTATTCTAATTTTAAATTTATAATACCAAATTAAATATTGAAAATTTTCTCTTTTAACCTTATTAAAAGATGAAGCTCTTCCTGAACCAAAAATATTTAAGTATTTAATGAACACAAATTTTTATAATTTTTTCAATTTTAACATTTACTCTTTGTTGACTAGTCTTATCGTTATTAGATAAATCATAAGCATTAATAATTTTAAAATCAATTTTCTTGTATCTCAGTTTTTTTTATTAAATAAATTCTTTTTATTTTCCGTTTAACATTATTTTTTTAATTTTGTCATTTATTAAAATGTTTATTAACATTACTTTTTAATTTTTATACTTAATTTGAGGATATACAGACGTTTCACGGCTGTATTTACTTCGTAAGAAAAATATCAGCAAACAAATATGTTATATAAACAATGATAAAATCTGTTTAATTTAAATACACCTTCTTACAAATTAAACTAAATAGTGAGCATAACAAATCCAAATAATAGAATCAGTCTTTATGTAATTCCAATTTTTCGAATAACATTTGGTGGAGGTGAGGAGTAAAATTATTAAAAACACTATATTATATACTTATTTTAATATTTTATTAATTTATTTTAATCCTTTTACTATAACATTAGTATTTATTTTTTATTTTAGTATACGCTAATACTTTTAACTTATCGAGATAATGAATTTAAACATTTTAGTATTGATTTATGCATTGAGCTTGTTTAAAATATTTTTATTTAAAGCAAGAATTTATAGAATAATATTTTCCTTAATAAAAACAATCTTTGTCATTTAACAGCAATTTTGATAATATAATATTTGTTAAATTGCTATTAATCGTTCCAAAAATAATTAATTGGAATCAAAATGCTAAATCTATCCTTATCGCGAAGTAAAATGTATAACCTAACATATAATATTCGGAAAATTCTTAATTTAATTCCCAACTACAAAGTATTTAATATTTATTTATTATTAATTAAAGACATATATATTTAATATCTATAGGTATATGAAATCTATAAAAATGTTAGTAAATAGGATAGTACTACTAATTTTAATAGACTAGAGTTTTCTAAATAAGCTCTGAATTGGAATAGGAGTTTGTTATTTAAACATATAAGAGATTAATTGATCCGGTATAACAAATATTCAAATTATTACATTTAATTATAGATACACCTAAATCTATAGACAATCAGGAACACAACCCAACTTCAACGACTTCGAGCGCTAAATCAGGGAACGATGCACCACAAAACTCAACAACAAAATCAAATAAAAATAAAGGTGTTGTTTTAATTTTAAATATTATATAGAATTTAGATTTTTAATTTTTATTTTAAGATTAATCCTAATAATAAGCCTAAGCCTAAAACCTAATTTTATATTATTTTAGAAGCATAGGCCTTTGTCCCATAAAGATCTGTCTAAGCCTAAGCTTAACCATTATATTGGTTATTATAATTAAAATATAATACGATTTAAGCCCAACTATAAATTAATAGAAACCTATGCAATACAATTCTTTTTATACTTAAAGGTACAAAACGGTAAAAATAAAAAGACCATTAAACATCAAAACACCAAAAAACCTCTACCAACCTTAAATCAAGTCATGATGATCTACAATACGAGATTATTGGAGAAGAATCGAAAACATACACCCGATTTCATATTGAACGCATAAACAAAAGATTCCAAATAAACCACAACCTATCATGTTCTTAATGTGAAAAAGGGGAATTTATTTACAAAGGCATTAGTTATATTGAAAAATTTTGTGATTATATTAAACATACCTCGAAAAAAGCTAAAGAAGCCAAAGCATATGTGGTTGTAATTGCACACTTTGCACGTGGATATGATTCGAATTTCATAGTACTAGATGTAATAAAAAGAAATTATCGAAATATAGAAAATCTAATGCAGGCTCTAATTTATTAAAATATGAAAACTGGTAACATCTCATATATCTATTCACAAGAGATGATGATGCAACCACTAAAAGCATTGCCAAAAGCTTATTGTGTAAAAAAAGTAGTCGGTTCTTCAGCATAACAAATTAATGTTCCCTATAAGCCGACCATGACTAGTTTAAGCAGCAAACAAGTTTCAATCATCAAGACAATGACCTCGAGTTAATACGACCTTGGTAAACCGAAGAAATAAAGGTAGCGTTGGAACATGGTTACCAAATACAACATATCATCGAAATATACAATTTCGATGATAAAACAGATCAAATTTTCAGAGAATATGTTGATTTATTTCTCAAAATAAAACAGAAAGCAAACTCTGGCCCCGGGATAACATGTGAGGATGAAACAGATGCCCTATATTGATGAATTTAATAGACTTGAGGGTATAAAATTGAACCCTGATGAAATTGAGAAGAATGAAACTTTAAGAACAATAGCAAAATTTTTCTTAAATAGTCTATCGGTAATATAATACTATAGAAATTTAAATCAGTTTAACATCAACACTTAAATTCTAGGGTAAACTCGCACAGAGACCTAACATACCAATCACTAAGGTTGCCACGGATAACCAAACCCGTTATGATATTCTATCGAATGAAAAATAAAAAATTTTACACGCTGTATTACTCGATGCACTAAGTTTGTATCTGCCGGACCGAAAGTAAATGTTGTCTATGTTATTTCTTTCTAACTTACACAAATTATTTCAGCTCCATTCGATTCAAGTTGATGATTGAGATTAACCGGAAGCTCCAATTAAACTAAATGGAGTACATTTAAACTGTAAAACATTAAATGTGATCACTTTCAGTAAAATGTGGAAATTGGTTTAGGATTGGGCAAAGGCGTTGAAAGAGGAAGTGTTTTTCAAACAAATGGAGATTAATACAACTAAAGGACGCTATTTATGCACGAGATACTTTGATAAAAAATTACAAGTATTATCAGATAAGCGTAGACTTACAACAGTCGAACATACCTTACCATATGGATATTTAGATATGGACTCACCAAATAGCCAAAATAAACCCATACCGATATTGCGAAAAATTGTTTGCATTCAAATTAATTATATTTAAAGTATCAGTGGTACTGGTTATCTAGATTTGAATGTCGGTCCATTTACGGACAGACGATCTAATCTAGAGTGCTATAGTACATATATAAACTATTTAATATTCGTTACAACTATAATTATTATTACTAATTATTTAACTAAATTTTTGTTTTATTTTATAGAATTTGGTACACAAACTTCAGAAATACGTACCCAAAGTAAAATCAAGTTTCATAATTTCAATCAAGCATCTCGAAATACATTCATCCTTCCATATAATCAACTTTTCAAACATACAGATCTACAGTCGATACGTCACACCGACATTAAAACATATGAACATTCATTTATAGCATCAAATGATCCACTTAAAGGGTCTACATTATAACATTAGCATCTCATGCAGTACTTCGGTCGACCAGAAGCAAATCAGCCAAAATTTCTAATTTCCAAAAATCATTATTCATTAAAACCAGATAACACAGTTAAAGATTCAATTGGATCTAAAATTGTTTAAAAGATAGGTTATACCAGTTGTCCATTGTGAATAAGTAAAAATGTTATTAAATTTCCGAATAACTATGATTTAACCTATCCATAGACATCCCGGCAACTTCTCCCAATATCCTCATCAACACAATCTGAAACACAGCACATTAAACCAGTTATACAAATTTAACCTGTTATTAGTATACCATCAACGATCACTCATACCAAGAAAAAAAAATCAAAATATAAAATGCATTTGCAGAAAGAGAAAAAAATGAATAAAAACGCTAAGGCGAAACGCCAGCAAAAATCGAAAAATATTATTTAATCAATTTAATTATCTATTATCAATAAATTCTGTTATTAATTTGATATATTCTGATTCATTCATTTCATAGACTTAATAATATATTATTTAAAATTGTATATCATAAGTCATAATTTATAAATAATTAATTTCATTAATTTCTATTTTATTTTAATTATGAAAACAAAAGGGTCCTCAACCTATCTACATAACTCAACAGGTAGGACTGATAGCGACTCGCAAATTAAATATGCTTTCATCCCGCAGATATAGAGCAAAAATAGAAACTGCGTAGGATGCTGCAGACTATGATAATAAAATATAATATATTTTAAAATTCATATTCCATTTATTATTATTATTACAGATACAATCTACAAAAAGTAAAAAATTTATGCTTAGAAAGAATGGTCAGCAGATTATTTGACAGACGAGAATTTGTTAAACATTCACTAATAAATGGTGGAACAATCAATCCTCCACAGCTTATAATTAAGAGTGAAGTACTAACAAATAGTAAAATCACAATTAAAGAGATATTGGCCTTACCAGTATATAACATTCCTTTACAACACAACCGTTAGCATTACATCACCTTAAAATTATTTTGGCAGGTCAAAGGTCACTTCGGATGGGCCAACATATGTATTGTTGTCATACCAACACATATACCACATTATTACATCATTTCAAAATTTTCATTTTTTTGGGGGTTAAAGGTCACTTCGGATGGGTAAACATATGTATGGTTGTCATACCAACACATACCACAGTATTACATCATTACAAAATTTTCATTTTTTCGGGTGTTGTTGATGTGGTTGTTGTTGCCCCCGGAGAGTGTACGCATAAAAGTTACAGCACGCCTGTCGCCTCGAGAAACTGTGCGACCTGCACGGGGTCTCGCCATTGTGTGATGGGTGTGTGTGTGTTGTGTGTGTGTCGGAGGGAGGTTAATAGGGGAGGAGCAAGAGAAGAGGTGGAGAACTGTTTCCGGATGGCTCCCGCAGAAACGGAACAGGTCCGAATCAGCAGAGCCAATCCGGAAGAGGTAATCCCTGAGGAGGGGGGAGTAGCCGGAGCGGAGCTGAGAGAGAGTGGATCGGGTTTTACGTGGGAGGGATATTACGTGTGGAGAGATGTCTGGAGGGAGTTGGTTTAGTAGTTTGTTTGGGGGTCGGGAGTTTAGGGAGCTGTTTACGAAATGAGTGTGAATATGTTTGATAAATAGTGGGATATTGCTTGGTGGATGTGGTTCAGACTGGATGAGTTTGGAGAAATGGGCGGAGGGTGAGTTTTTGAGTGTTCGAGGTGTGGGAGCTGGATTTAGTAGCGGATGTAGGGGGTGTGCTAGTGGAGTGAATTTTTTCAGGTGTCAAAGGTCACTTCGGGTGGGTCAACATATTTATGGTTGTCACGTCAACAGTTATACCACAATGTTACGTCATTTTTAAATTTGAAAATATTCGGAGTTCATAGGTCAACTCTAGTTGTCCTTAACATCATCATTATCAACGGTTATGGTCATCAACGAAAAAAACAAAATTTGTGGGCGTGGCCAATACTTGGATCCTCATTAGCATAATTATTGTGAGTCCTAACACTACACATATACATACACACACAGTAAAATACAATAGCATTAACACATACATACTGTAACATATACATAGGTCATGAACTTACTAACACTTACATACACTATGGTAACCCAGTCTATACGTACAACGCTAGACATCTAATCGAGATTATTGATGGACTCTTTTTTTCGATTTCCCATAGCGTTCCAAAATCGTTAAAGGCATATATACTACTTTTATTAACTTTAAATATATACCTTTAATACATATTTCATTAAAATCGATTGCTATTCTATAAACCCGATCATTAAATACATATATTTAAAACTCAACTAAATGCATCTTTGACTTGTTTAGCAATCATTAGTTTTTTATTCCAAAAATTCCAAAAAAAATTATAATCAATCTTTTGTTTGCATTACGCAAACCTAACTTAAAACTAGAAAATTAATGATAAGCTTATAAACATCAATTTAGATATTATTTTTATATTTCGAGTTAAAAATACATATTTTCTTATATTTTCATATTTAGAGTATCGTTGTAATAGTTTTCAATAATTTAATAAAATATTTAATATTTTTAACAAAAATTATTTGCAACTTTACCGAAGATTATTATTTTAGTCTTATTTTATATTATTTAATTAAATATTGTTTATATTAAATCAAAAATTTTTGAAAGCTTATAAGCTGAAAGTTATACCTTGATTTGGCCAAAGAGGATGAGGCGTTAGAGAGCGACATATGGTATACTTATCACATCACTAAGCATACGCATAATATTAAAGCTTAAATTTTGTATTTATTATAACTTTTTCCGTTTTAATACCGATTCGTAAAATGCTAGCAATTTTTACTAATAAAGTAATATTTAAATGAATCCATATTATACTGTCGGATATTTTTGTTTTGTGTTTTAATCGCTTGAATAAATTTTGCATTCACTTTACTTTCAATAAATTAATTAACTATACATTTATAATCAAACGTTAAGTTTTAAAATGTTATCAAAATGTTTGTAATAGAGTTTATTCGCGGTTAAACGTTATTTATTCGACGTTTAAATTTGGCATCAAAATATTCAATGCCAGTCTTAAATCACATGACTCCCTCAAACAGAACTGCGAACGCATTGTTTGATATCTATTAATTATTTAATTAGAAAATTATGTTTTATATGTTTTACTGTAATCTATAGGTAAAGTTAAATTATTTAGATATAAATAATTGATACCAATGGTGTATTAAAATTAAAGTTGCCGACGGTTTGACATTTGGCAAACCGAACCGAACCGTTTTAGGTCAAGAAAATTTTAAACCGAAACCGTAAAACCGCGGTT
>JAQGAW010004967.1:0-10235 GCA_034698025.1 Phthiracarus crinitus | reverse complement strand
GATTATGTGCTGAATAAATGTGTGAATATTAATGATATCAGTATTTATGGTGAAATAAATGATTGCGAACAAACAATTAAAATAATAAGCAATAAATCTAAACAATTAAAGCGATTTGAGTTTAAAATGCTTTCAATATTCAATGTTCAATATTTAAATCATTAATTTTTATTGGCAACAATTGGCTAAGAATGGTATGGAAAATCTGGAAACGCTTGTCATTCATCAAAATGTTAGTAATCATACGGACATCAATAATACGATTAAAATAATACTGTCATTGAACGTTAAACTTAAATCAATTGAATTTAATTTGTGCGAAATGAAGTGGTTATTTGATGATTGTATTTCAGAAATTATTAATATGTTTAATATTGAGTCAATTAATAAGTATTATATAATTAATGAACGATTCATTAAATTTGCTGATATTTTTTGCTATCGTTTAAAGTTTTTTCATGTAATGTAAGCTATGATGTAATCAAACATTTGGCACGTTTTGAAAATTTACGACATCTTTATTGTTATTTTTATTGTCGAAAACACGAATATCTCGTGAAATTAATAAAACTGATTGGATTGAAATGAAAGAGATTAACAGTATTTAAAGTTGCGTTTACAGACTCACCATTTTTTTGGGCATTTAGTGATGGATTTATATCACTTGAAAAGTTAGTGATGCATAATCGATACGGTATTTGCGAAAGTATATCATTATTGAAATATTGTTCAAATTTAAAACGAATAAAAACTGAAAGTTGTTAATCCTTAGACTTGTTGGCGATTTGGTGATTTGAGTGGACTATAGGAAAATATACATTATAAAAAGAGATTAAAAAGCTTATAAATAAATATAAATAGCAATTGGTCTTTGTTTCTCCTCCTTAAATATTTAGAACAAGATTGACTACTGATTCATTTTATGCTCTTATGTTGCTCGCACTATAACTCTCGTACTTCTAAATATGAACGAAATCCTACAAATCGGGGTGTCCCAGAAAGGGTATACACCCCCAAGAAAATTCGAAAAGTTGGACATCCCCTAAAAGTTTGAAAATACAAGGAGAAAAAAATTGAAAATTATGAAATGTTTTTTGGCATAAGTGAAAAATTGTCCATCAAAACCGATGGGTTTTTGTGACTCTCTAATTTTTGACCAAAATTTTAAAAAATTATCGTTAAAATTCGTTGAGTTTTCATCAGGCTTTCATCAGGAAAACAATTTTTTTAATTTTAAAAAAAATATATTTGGTCCGACGGCCAAAATATTGTCCGGTAAATACGGTTAGTTTTAGATCTCTTCTTGAATTATGTAAAAAGTCGAAATGAGACCCCCTAGACGAACAATCCGTGGGATTTCTTGCTACAAATTATAGCTATTTTCGCATAATTCATTTAATTTTTCGATATAAAATTCTATTCTATCAAATAGTTGGCAATTTATATTTACCTATAAATAATATATGCATGAAATAATATTAAATATATAATTCAGTTCATAAATTGTCATTATGCTAATATATATGTTAATAATTCCTCAATTATATTTTCATTATTTTTGTTGAAATTTATTCTAATTTCGCTTATTTGAAAGTATCAAACTTCGCCTTATTTACATAATATAAGGCCTATCGATTTTTGAAATGGAAAAGATGGTCGTCGAGTTAAATTGATACAAAATATATGAATTAGAATTTTTTGATTAGTAATTAGAAACAGTTAATATTTGTCTAATGACGAATAAAATATTTATGATTAATATAGTATGAATAAGTTAATATATGATTAAATCAAGTATGCGATAAAATTAAGTATCAATTTTAAAAACCAATTTTTTGGAATAAACTAAACTAATTCAATATATTTTTATAATCATATACTCGGCAAGACCTTTCACGTTCAGCAATAGTCACTTAGAAACTTAGCTCTACAAATTCCAAAGATAGGTGCGAGCCCCTTCCGCTCGAGCCTAGTACACGATAAATAATCAATCCATTAATCACCTTATTTATCTAAAAATAACTTAAATGTAAAAAAATTATTAATGAAAAAATTCAATACATATTTAGAAATGAGCATTATTAACCGTTTACATTTAACATTGACTGTTAACCGACAGTTAACCGGTTAAAGTTAAGTTATTTGATAAAGGATTTAAGGATAAAGGTTATAGAAAATTTTTAAATTTTAACCTAAGCTCATATCTAAGCATTTTGCAATGAATATATAAATTAGTATATGATTATATGCATTAATAAAATAATTAATAAATTAAGATAAAATAAGGTGTCAATAACTTTTGTCTGATTTTTATTAACTTTACAAAATATATAATGGCCCGAACAAAACAAATTGCTTTTTGGTATTATTATTTAAAAACGTAGTTCATGTTGAATATGAATTTTGGGTTAATACTAATAATATCGCCAACTCTAATATTTATATTTAAAATAATTGAAAATTAATTGAAAAGAAAATAGTTTGAAAATATTTTACATATTAATGAATTTATTATGAAATTAATTTTTTAAGATTAACAAAATTAAAAGAAAAAGTAAATGTCATAATGTAAGCGATAAGACTTAATCATTTAATATGATAATTGTCTTATAAGTACTGATTTTATATTGATTTTCTTAAGATTAAATGTTTGAGTAAAACTCAAAATACATAATTCTTTAATCGATAAATAAAATAACTTGATTTTTGAATAAAACTGAAAAATTACTACAATATTGATAAAACTGAACAATAATATCGCCAAAGTAATCAAAATGATGGTACAAATACACACGTTCTCTGTAATTTGAATCAATTGATTTTTACTTGTATTCATATCTTTTAATCTTTCTGTTGTTTGATCGATAGAATAATATTTAATTGATTCAATAATAAACTGGGAATCAGTAAAGTTATCATCGATTTGTTTAATGGAATCAAAATCATTAGTAATGATTATTCTGAATGCGTGATCAAACGGTTCAATTTTGTGTGAATATTTCAACGAATCTGTTGTCATATAAAAATATCTGTCAATGTTTAGCCAGAAAAGAATTCGGTTATCAATCTTCCACGACATATATTTTTTGGTCCATTCAAATGATATGATATGAAAACCAGTCTGAATATTACGTTCGATACTATCGTTAAATCGATTCCAATTCATCTCAGATTTACTAAAGCCATACCAAATAAAAAATTTCGTTTCCGGTATGCTTTGCTTGCGATGATTGTGATGTTCAAACACTCCAATAATACCACTCAGTATACCATCGCTACCGTATATTTGAAACGTTGGCTCCAGTCTTATACTTGCGATCGCGTTATTGTATTGTACGCTCGCATTGAATTCATATTTACCATAAGTCAGTCCTATTGTCGCCCAAATTTGTGAGACTTTTATCATGCATTTATTTTTATTACCGGTAATCGATTTTGTATTTTTCTTTACTCTCAAAATTAACTTTTCGTTAATTACTTGCACATTATTATCTGTGTAACATATATGACCTAAATTTAAATATGTCATAAGTTATGACTCATAACCCATATTAGTCTAGTTAACTGGTCTAACATTGATTACCCTTCGAATTAGTCGTTCTCCACATTGCTTTATCAGGTTTATTACCATTGAAATTTATTTTCCATTTAAACGTTAAATTACCGTTTAATTCAACAAATGGTAAAATAACAAGAATTGATGTAAATGTTAGTATAAATATGAAATAATTATTACAGAACATTATTATTAACGTATTAGTAATATAATGTATTAATTTCTTCGTAAATCTAATTTACAGTGTATTAATAATAGAATTTTGAATCCATAGAAACGCTTTTGTTACGATCAGTGTGATCCAAGGACAACGTTGTGGAAAACTCCGATCAATAAAATTTAATTCTGTGAAATGCTATCAAAAACTAATTTGTTTTTATATTACCCAATAATCTTTTCGTAAATCAAAAAAATTTTCGTCGATATAAAAATTATAATAATACTCATCTCTCATAAAAACAATATATACAGTAAGCATCAATTCTGCTTATTTCTGTATTTCGATAGAAAATAGTTTCTGAAAACAAATACATAGTCGATTGCGTCATATTTGTCGAGCCATATATTCAAACTTCGACCGAAATTCTTTAATTGTTATTCAACAGAATACTAATCAATAAAGTTTGTTTCATTATATAACAAAATATCACACAACCCTAAAAGTTTGAAAATACAAGGAGAAATAAATTGAAAATTAAATTATGAAATGTTTTTTGGCATAAGTGAAAAATTGTCCATCAAAGACTATGAGTTTTTGTGACCCTCTAATTTTTGACCAAAATTTTAAATAATTATCGTTAAAATTGCAATTTATTTGAATGAAAAAATTAATCACAAAGCCATTCACATTTTTCATAATGAACTATACAATATCGACGACATATTTAAAAATAATAGAATTTCATTGAAACATCTGGAATACACTAAAGTTCTTCATTCGAATCTTTATAGCTTTGCATTCCGTAATGGATGGAGATTTAAGCAATTCGATACTAGCGTAAATTCAATATTACATGATATCGAAAATATGTTCATAGTAGATACAGAATCAGCAGTAAGTTCGCTTAAGTATCAATCATTAGAAGTTTGCAAAAGAAACGGTGGAATCTTTAAACCTATTTACAATACTGAAGCATATAAATACTTGGTTAAAGATACCAGCGATAGATTTGGAGAAGCAGTAAAAGATCTAATCTTTAAACTTTTATTATTTCAGTCTGAAAATGAGATTTCTAACTTAAAAGATCTTAATAACTTAAAGAATAGGGATTTTTTTGCAGCTCTTTATGTTATAACGAAGTAATGTATCAATTAAACAAAATAAAAATTTGAATTCAATTGTATTAATCATAATATAAATTTACTCAATGAATAATTAAAATATTACATGTATAACCATATATAATCAATTAATAAAATTAATTACTATCCATTAATTGTGTGAATTAATTATAACCCTATGGGTAATATAGATGGCGCTATAAGCGCTAATTATTTGGGTTAATTATATATATAGATGGCGCTATAAGCGTTAATATCACGTGATTTGGTTCAAAAGATGGCGGCGGTCACGTAATAACATATCGTACAACAGTACGATAAAACACATAGCACTGTAGTGCAAGGTCCATAGCAACGGGTTGCTAGGCATAAAAACATATCGCACTGTAGTGCGATGTCCATAGCAACGGAGTTGTTAGGCATCCGTTGCTAAGGAGCGGTTGCTATGGTGATGACGTCAGCTAGCAACGCCACGCCCCTAGCAACGGTTGCTAGGGTATACCTCAAGTGGCCCCCCTACTACTTGAGATTATAATGGATGTGACAAAATGTTTATTACATCATCTCATTTGAATGCTCATCGCAAACGTTGTCATATTAGACAGAATAAGGAAAATCTGAAATTAAAAAATATATCGCATTTTGAAACCAATAAAATAATATAAGTAATTTACAATGTTTTCTCTAAAACCTTTTGATTTGTTAGCACTATTATAGCACTAGCAATAAAGCCCGCTTTAAGCGGAAAATACTGTATAATATTTATTTAAAAATAATATATATTTTAAAACACTAACATTTCCCATTTTATCCCGAACATGATCCGAACATTTACGACAACAACAACAATAGCACACTACGAAAATATATTAAGATAGTTAACGCTATTTAAAAGCAGTTCATCTGGAATTTTGTGAAAATCATGTGAAATGTTAATGTAGTATTAATTCGTAAATTTATGCATAATTTATTCATTATTGTGAGTTTTTATAGTTAAGGTTGCAATAATGATACAGAAACTTATAAATATTTTTTATTTCAGTAAATATAAGAAATTAGCAATTGTAAAAAAACTGCATTTATTATAATATCTTATATATATCTTTGACGTCTTTTATAAGTTATTAAAAAAGTAATTTACGTTTAAATGCTATAATTAATTTTCATCTTATTATTATTATTTAACACTAATAAATATTATTCGCAGTTTTTATTTTCTTATTTTTTACATAAATATTTAATGTAAAAACCGATAAGAATATAAACTTTTTTTAGATAATTCTTTAATATAAAAAACAAAACAATCAAATTCATAAATATATAAAATATTGATTTATTCATACTAGACTAGTGAAACGTTAAAATTTTCAGTCAAGAGCCGACCGAAGCCCGACATCTGCCAGCCCGACCCGATCTGACCCGTCACGACCCAACCAGAATTTTCTCATTTTTTGGTATTTTAACTAATTTTGATAAATTTATTAAAATTTAACAAAGAATAGTAAAATTTATTAAAAAATAGAAATTCAAATTACAATAAATACGTATTATTCCAAAATTAGAATGTTATAATTAGAAATTAAACTAAAATTTTACATAATTTTATGCATAAATTTAAAAATTTGTCAGAAAATTGGGTTTTCATCTTAAAATTTTCAAACCAAGTTTATATATTTTGTTTTAGATTTCTTATTATAGTTTACACAAAATGACAACGTTTTCGATGAACATTTAAATCAGATGATGTAATAAACATTTTGTCACAATCGTTATAATCGCACTTAAATTGCATTTCACGTGTATGACTATGACGTATGTGAGTTTTTAAATCACTAGACGTTACACATTTCATTTCACAACCACTATAATTACATTTAAATCTTTTAATCCCAAAATGTCGGTTTAGATGTTCTTTAAGGTTTGGTTTTTGTTTAAAACTTTTATCGCATCCTATAAAATCACATTTAAATAATCTTTTTTCACTATGAATGAGTGAATGAGTTTTTAAATCTGATTTTGTTCGAAAACATTTGTTACAATCTTTAATTTCACATTTTATTTGTTTATTGTTTAAATGGATTAATTTATGACGTTTTAGGTGTGAACTTTGATCAAATAATTTATTACATTTATTACATTTGAAGTTTTTAATATTTAAATGACTTCTTTGATGGCGCTGTAAACAAGAAGATTGATTAAATCTTTGTCTACATTGAGGCCATACACACATATATTGTCTTTTGTTGACATGTATTGATTGATGTGTTTGAAAGCAGTGTTTATTATTAGTTTTATAATTGCATTCATTGTAATTACAATTAAATATAAACTTATTTATTTTATCACTTATAATCATAGAATTCAAACTATTTTTATTATAATTTTCATTATTTTGTTTGATGTTTTTATCAACTACTTTACCGATTTTATATTTCTTCTTTAATTCACATTTCTTTTCATTCCCAGAATTAGTTATATTAAAATTATATAAATAAAAATCATCACAAAAATTTTGATCAAATAAATTGATTCTTTGTCTTAATAATTGATTAGTTTTATAAATCTGTTGCTGTATTTCACACATTTTCAACATTAGTGACAATTTTTCACACATTTCTAAATTAAAATTATTACATATATCATTTAAAGACATATTATTTAAACGATACTACATTATATCTGATGTACAGGTAACAAATATTTTTTCGAAAACTTTAATCTTCTCTTGTTTTAAACACAAAATAATTTATACTGTTAGTTCAAACACGTTGAGTCTTAATGTTATCATTATTTCTATGATTTTCCTTATGTATCGTTAAGTTGAAGGTCATTCTATTATTAACTTCAAGCGATGCGGTAAAAGGAAGTTATATTACTGTAAATTTTCATAAAATACAAGATTTTTGGTAATGAAAATTATATGATTAAGAATTAATATGGTAATCTTTTCGTTTAAAAGTAGAAATAAATTTGATATTCTAAAACATTTTAAATTATATTACTCTTACGAGAAATATTACTCTCGTTAGTAAATAGAATTCTGTCATATTTATATAGTGATAACTCCTTTATAGTTAATATGGCTTTTATTCGCCTTATAATTTATAATCGTATCGCTATGTTAATCAATTGATGTGAATCTAAGTGTTGAGAAAAATACAATAACTGTTGTAATCTTTTATCACTTAATATCGTATTTCTTTGTCTATCAATCACTTTAGAAATTTTTTCTACATTATATCCATTAATTTAAATAACAATTAAAAGTTAATCTAAACTTTATCCAATTCTTTTTTGTTTTTCATTGTCAGCTATCATTATTGAACCCTATTTTAATATAACATTTATTGTATTATGCGAATTGTAAATAAGATAAATTGTTATCAGAGATAATAGTGTTTTTAACACAACGACTGTTTGCAGCACAGAATAACGTAAATATATTTGCGATATAAATCACATTTTTCCTTATAATAGATGTTATTTTATTTTATTGAATATATTTGTGACTTCAACGTTATTTATACTGTATATTAGTGATTGAAAATAGTCATATTTTAATTACCGTTAGCTTACCGTTACCAAACCCAAAATTATCGTTACCGTTTCATTACCGGTAAAAAACAAAAATCAAATTTCATTACCGTACCGTTACCGTGAACTTTTTAAAATTCACTGTCGTACCGTTACCGTACCGGTAATTCAGCAATAATGTAATTAATTATTAGGCATCAAACTTCAAACTATTGTTATAACTATTTCATATAAAATGCCAAAATGAATGCTTTATTGTTCGTCGAAAATATATAATTATCTAAAATTTAATGCTAAACATAGTTAAACTGAAATTTAGTCAATTACCGTTTCCGTACCGTTACCGAACCCTAAATTATCGTAACCGTTTCATTACAGCAAAAATATTATTTTTTTAACTTCATAACCGTACCTTTTCCTGAGCTTTTATCCAAATTCACTGTCGTACCGCGATAATGAATAAAAATTTTCAATCACTATTATGAATCTAATGAGATTTTAATTAATATTAACTCAAAGGAATGCTTGATTTTGTTATTTTTTCTTAAACATAGCTTAAACTAATGTAGATGTAAAATAAGATTTATATATAATGTCAAGGGGTCTATTTTTTATAGATAACACACTTCGTTATTATATTAATTACAAATTTAGAATAGTATTTAACGTATATTTATTATTACAATTTATTCTTACAACATGATCGAAAAATTAAATTATTTTTAATTTATCAATAATAAATAATATTAGATTAAACACAACGAAAATAGCGAACAACGATTCATAAATATTGTTAATTCATTAAAAACTTACCGATAAGTCAAATTGTATCATTAATGATTTAAATTCACTCTATTATTTCATCAACCAGTTTGACTAAACTGATTAATTATTGTTAATCTAACACTGTTTGTCAGTTATTATTGTTTGTGATTAGTATTTGAAAATATAAGTTTTTAATTAATCTAACTAAATATCTAATTGTCTGTTAAGCAATTGTGTTCAAAGATAAAGATAAAATATTTTCTTTTATCGCACTATTTATTGCCGAAGAATGGTAACCGTTGGAGATATTAGAAATCTGTGACAGCAAACTGATGGAGAAAGTAGTTGATATACTTGATTCCGTTGCGAAATCAATTGGGAAATTACTCCCTCTACAGTTGTGGACACTTTGAAAACTTCTCCCTATTTATATCCGAAGAATGGTAACCGTTGGAGATATTTGAAATCTGTGACAGCAAACTGATGGGGAAAGTAGATAAGACATTTTAATCCGAGGCGAAATCAATTCGAAAATCCCTTACTGCCACAGTGGTGACACCGTGAATACTTCCCACTATTTATTGCCGAAGAATGGTAACCGTTGGAGATATTAGAAATCTGTTACAGCAAACTGAGGGAGAAAGTAGTTGATATACTTGATTCCGTTGTAAAATCAATTGGGAAATCACTCCCTCTACAGTTGTGGACACTTTGAAAACTTCTCCCTATTTATAGCCGAAGAATGGTAACCGTTGGAGATATTTGAAATCTGTCACAGCAAACTGAGGGTGAAAGTAGATGACACTTGATTCCGTGGCGAAATCAATTCGAAAATCCCTTCCTGCCACAGTAGTGACACCGTGAATACTTCCCCCTATTTATTGCCGAAGAATGGTAACCGTTGGAGATATTAGAAATCTGTGACAGCAAACTGAGGGAGAAAGTAGATAGACACTTGATTCCGTGGCGAAATCAATTCGAAAATCCCTTCCTGCCACAGTAGTGACACCGTGAATACTTCTCCCTATTTATAGCCGAAGAATGGTAACCGTTGGAGATATTTGAAATCTGTCACAGCAAACTGAGGGTGAAAGTAGAT
>JAQGAW010004966.1:0-10236 GCA_034698025.1 Phthiracarus crinitus | reverse complement strand
CCCAAAAAGTTAACTCGGTTAAGTTAAAGGTTAAAAGTTAAAAAATTCTGAGTAAGTTAAGTTAAAAGTTAAAATATATTTAACCGTTAGGGTTAAACTATTAACTAAAAGTAAACCGTTAAATTTTAATTCGTAAACAAATATTTTAAAATATAAATATATGATTCAGATAAACTTTTAATGAATATTTCGCAAAGTAAATTGCACTATTTAATGAAATACAATGTAAAAATACAAGAAATGGGTGTTTGTTCAAATTAAATTTTAATTTTGGATTAGGGTTAAAAAAAATAATTTAAAAATTTTTAAAATTTATTAATTTAGTGATAAATCTGAGTAAAATGTAAATTGAAAATTATTAAAACATAAAAATTGTGAGATTATTTTGAAAGAACTTGTATTATAATTCCAAATTAATTTTTAAAAATATAAATTAGTTAACAGGTTAACTCACGAGTTAACGAAGTTAGAGTTAAAGTTAATAAGCTTCTTAACCGGTTAAGGTTAAAGTTAAAAAATTTTTCGAAGTTAAGGTTAAAAGTTAAGATTTTTCTAACTTTTAACCGATGTTCATCACTAGTAATAAGCCTTCGGACCAAAATTTTAAAAAAATATTCATCTTTATTTCTCGACAAAAGCTTAAACCACGTCCGCTCCAAAAACTTGATGAATTTAAACGATTTTTTTTGAAATTTTTGTCAATATTTATGGGTATCACAAAAGCTCATCTGTTTTCCAAAATTTGGGTTGGGTTCAACTTCCAAAATTCTAGGGGGGCAAGCACCCTATCTGGGTAACTATGGTAATCATTTAAAACCTAATTTTTATTATATAATTTTTCAAATTACGCGAATATATATTCTCAAAAATACATAAATTATTCTCAATAAATTTTTCATATAAATTCTTAAATATTTTTTTTTCTTTTATGATTATATCAATTGATTTTAATTATTTTAAATTTAAAGATTCATTAAAATTAAATTATTAAAAAAGTTTCGCAGTTAAATTTTAATATTTTTATTATTAAAGGTTCATCCAATTATTTGCATATTCGTTAAATAAAAAGACTATTAAATATGTGTTATTAATTAATATAAACTATAATAATGCAAAACAATGTTAACAAATTCTTTTCCCCAAAGAGCTTCAAAATATGCTTTTTTATATTTTTACACGAAAATCCGGTGTTTAGTTATCATATGTTCTTAAGTTTTATTAATACCGGTATATATTTGTTCGCATATAATATTAATAAATAACATATAAATGGAACGCAAATCAGATTCTGTGGACGCGAAACCTATTGAACAGAATGATCCATCGAATACTACAGCATCGGCAGCACAATCGACACAATCATCACATTCATGGGAAGCCGACCAACAACTGTTGGAAGCGTTGATAGCAATGGGTATTTCGCGCGACACTGCCATCAAATCGTTATTCTACACGAATAATACTTCCGCCGAATTAGCGATAACATGGATATTCGAGAATCCAGACGTAGAGTTAGCTCACAATGAAGTTGACCATCGCTTAACTCAATTAAAACTATGTAATGAATGCAAAATGGTTTTCGTAATTAACAGTAGTCTCGATATGGGAGTCGGAAAGATCGCAGCACAGGTCGCACACGCGGCCATTGCTATGCACTCCACTCTTCTGGAACAGCAACACAAGTTTGGCCAATCATTGATGCAATGGCTTGAATGCGGACAAACAAAAATTGTGCTCAAAGCGCAATCAACGCAACAATTAATAGATTTAGAGAGAAAAGCGATATCAGTTGGATTACCCGCTCATTTGGTTGTTGACGCCGGAAGAACACAAATCAAGTCCGGATCCACGACTGTTCTCTGCGTTTTCGGTACAATCGATTTGGTCGATGAAGTCACTGGTTCTTTAAAGTTATTGTGAACTTTTATCAATTGCTGTATCGTTAACACACGATAACGCGTTATCGTTAATGTTTACATTTTCAACATTTGTGATCACTTTATTTACTGTTTTAACTTTAATTAAAATTTTGTGTGCCGTAAAATTATGTAAACATTAAATTTTGATACGGTATACGGTATTAGAAATACTCTCAAACCAAAACGCATTTATTATTTATAACGTAAATAAAGAAATTACAAAAAAAATCAATTTATTATCGATATAACTACAACTATAACTTAGTTATAAAATGTTATCATTTGAAAGCCGTTATGATAGATATTCATTTATCAAATCATAATTGCGATTCTAATCAAAAATTTTATACAATAACTATTTTAATGAATCGTGATATTTATTTATTATACGAATGTTATTAAACAATGCATGTTTAAAAAGTATCTTAACGTTAATAAAATAATGGTTAATGTTTATTCAGTCCACTTATGAGTACATTTCGGATCAGTGCACACATAATATAGTCTCATATCGTCTTCAGCGCGTCGTGACTGTCCCTGAAAGAAAACCGCCTCTTTATGACTGCATTGCGGACACGGATGCTCTTTAGTGCGAGGAAGTGTCGGATCGTGTATCACATCCGCAACAATACGAGCCAATTCACTATTTTAATAATATTACGGTAATAATTTAGTATTTATTTGATAATTTAGATAATAGTTGGTCACTTACTCGACCTCATGGGTTATTTTATTGACATAAACGCAATTATTGTCAGCTATTTGTTTGTAGTCGCAGTTTCGACACTTTATATAAATACTCAACTAATGATGATTTTGTAATGAATGAGAGATTAGTTTGACACTTACGGCATACAGAAGAACACGCGTGTCTTTGTCTTCGCGCGGATATAACATATTATTACTGAAAGTATCAAACATTTTATATGATTGCGATTATATTTAATGTTATAATTATTACCATTCTTGACAAAACTTGATGCCAACAAATTTTGGTCCTTCTTTAACGGTACTGATCTCAGCGGCAGGTCTTGGCATTGCGTCAACGATTCACTGTAAATCACATCAAAACGTAATGCTATTGAAAACGAGTAAACACTAAACACTAATGCGTTCGTTAATCGTTACGATAGCAACGCAATGTAAACATTACTAATACTGTTAAAGATATGCTGAAATCGAGTCAAATAGAAACGAAAACTAAACTAATTTTATGATATTATGAATTGAAAACACATTTTCGTTTAGATATTTCTAAATAACATTAATTGTGATTATGATATGATTCCTGATTTCAAGTATTATTAAAGCATAAAATCTTTACATTTAAATAATGCGTGATTTATACGAATTTGTGCCAATATTTCGGTTACCATCGGACGTATCGATAGAAACATGTGTTTGCGGTCAATCATCGAATGGCATCACTTTCGCCATGAGTTGCAATAATTATCATCTAATTATCTATCATACTATAAGCTGTGATAACAAACAAACGAAACAGAATCGCAATCAGTTCGCGTTCAATAATAATGTAATTATTCGACAATTAAAACTCGATAAAACAAAAGGTAGAATAACTGGCATGTGTTTCAATGATAGCGTCACTAATCTCTTATTAGTTTCCGAAAACTCTTCTATTTTATTGATTCCAATCACTCGTGTTCTTCAATATAATTGCGACGATTCGCTCGATTTTGATGCAAAAATGTTTGATACGTGTTCTCTAATCAGTCCGACAGCTATTGTTTGGTGGACTTGTTTAGACAAAACTAGTGATATCGCTATTGTTGGCAATAATTTCGGTGAAATTAGTTTTATTGATATTAAAACTGGCAGCAAAATTGGCGGAACTTATGTACAAAATTCGGTAAACTATCTTAATATCATAAAAGATCGTTTCGGTATAAGTCTTATAATAACGTGTAAGAATGAAACGCAATGGAGAATGAGTTTGGAACAAACTCGTAGCTCTCAGACACTTAATACTAATCAGAGCTCTGCTCAACAATACTTCGTATGTTTCACAACGAGCAGCGATGAAAAAGAGCAAATCGGTCCAAATAATTGCTGGAATACTAAACCGATTCTAATTAATATGTCTGCCGATCAGACACTGGAAGAAACAAATATTACGCGAACTAAAATAGTGTACCAAAATCCATATATATTAAGCATATCTGAATCATTGCTCGAAAACTACGAATTCGGGCAAATAGTGTTGCGAGTAATACCGAATCATGAATTCAATTACACGTACGAATCGTTTCTTACAAAGTATATAATACCGAAGTGTTCATCGGATGTGATTATTAGTGCAATATTAACCGATGGTTTGTTTTTGATTTGTTCCGCTAATGAATGTTTTATAGTATCGCGAGAGTTCGCTGACGCGAAACTTAATAGTATTATACAAAAATTTAAGTTTGAATGCGAACAGTTTATACATGTTTTTCATGCGCCAAATACTAATAAAGAACGATTTTTAGATTGTTATGTGATATTTAATAGTCATTGTATTTACGAATGTCGTCCAAAGAATAGTTGCCAACAACTATTTACATCAGTTTTGAGCTCACCATCGTTAACAAGTGAAGCTTCGTTAGCAATCAAAGCGCAACGATTTGCTTCTATGCTTGGCTTAAATTTGAGTGCACTCTATGAAGAGTCCGCTGATCTATGTTTGGAGAAAAGCCAATTCGCAACTGCTGTACGGTTTTATCAATTGGCAAAAACACCTCAGATTAAACGCATCGCTAACTTCGTATCATATGGTTATTTGAGTCAAGTTATAGCGTATATAGAAATACTATTTTCGACGAAATGTCACGAACTTGAAGATCAGGATAAAATGCATTTCGCGAACATTGCGGTTAACTGTCTCGTTCAGCAATTGCTCGATAAGAAGGTTAAAAGTGATCAAACATTTACATTAAAAAGTTTAAAAATATTTCTTAAAGACAATCTCTATTATGACGAAAGCGTTGTTTTGCGTTTACTTGTTGAACAAGCATTGTATGATTTAGCGGAGTATTGCGCGCGTTTGCGATCGCAATATTCATTGTTACTTAATTATTTGCTTAAATGCAATTATCTTCGAGCGCAGGCTATTTCGCAGCAACAGTACGATTTTATTTCTCAAAGCGATTACAAAGATTTAGTATTTAATACAAATAATTTAAATTTAAGTTATTTAAACTGCATTACATCAAAAGAAGTTACGTATGCGCTTATTTTGCGTCGAGATATTATCGCCAATTATTTACGTTTTGTTGTAAAGTTATTGCCAAACTTGAATATGCCTTTTCTAATCAAATTAGCGGTGATTTTCGATCCGCGTCGCTCTGTAACCCAATTACTGCTGAATAGAGTATTAACTTATTATAAACAGTCTTATTTAGATGTGGATAATACGGAGGAACAGTTTATTCAGAAAAAAGATGTGCTCAATTTTTTTATTTTTGTTTCGTTAATGATTATTCGTCAAACTGGCACTATTAATGTTTTCGATGAAAAGTACATTAGCATTGATTCTTTTGTGAATGATATGACAACCAGTAAAAAAAGGCTTATTATTGAAACAGTGGAAGTATCTGCTGGACAATTTCACTCCGCATATATCTTAAACGGTTGCCTCTATTTATGGGGTAAATCGCAATTCGGATGTCTCGGAGTTTTGACCGATGATAGTAATGTTCCGAGAAGTGTACCGAATCCAACGCGTTTGAATCTATTCAAGGAAGTGCTTTCTATATCAGTTAAAGCGGTATCATGTGGTTCGCAGCATACATTAGTTCTCACCGATTTTGGAGTTTACTCGTTTGGTTCCTCGCGATTCGGTCAACTCGGTCTCGGAAAGCATGTCGTTCTCGCCAGACATCCCATAATTATTAATAATTTGTTGAACGAAGAAATTACTAGAATTGAATGCGGTCATTATCATTCCATGGTTATTACGATCAATGGTGTACTCTATACGTGGGGATGGGGTTTGCACGGACAGCTCGGAAACGGATCCATTGAAGATGTTTATACTCCAACGGTTGTTCAGTATTTTAATGGTATACGGATTGTTCAAGTTTGTGGTGGATATGCGCATTCAATTGGTATGTAAACAAATTGTTTTTGTAAACCAATAATGTTTTGTTAATATTAAATTTTGGTCGTGAACAGCACTTGATTCTGACGGAACTGTATATTCATTTGGAAATGGAACATACGGTCAGTTAGGGTTGAATAGCACCACAAAACATAATGTTCCGCAAAAACTGTTGTTATTGAGTGAACCAATTTGTAAAATATCGACAAAATATTTTCATTGTTTAGCATTGACTCGCGATTCTCAAAAGTTATATATGTGGGGATTAAACCCTCAAATAATTCGAATTCAGGCGCATAATAGCCGTAAAGCTCATGTTAATCAAACACAACCAATAGTTCCATTTGTTGCAAATCAGGATCATTTGCGGCCAAATATTGTCGATACCAGTAATATTAATGGTCAGATCGTTAAGTTATGCACTGGTAATACACACTCATTGCTACTGTCTAGTGATGGAGAAGTTTATTCATTTGGAAGGGGAATCGATGGACAACTTGGACACGGAAAGGTTAAAGAGTTGAAAATTCCAACACAAATCACATCAATGAATGACATCAATATTGTGGATATCGCTGCTGGATGTGATTTTTCGCTCGCTATAGATATTAATAGTGGTATATGGGGATGGGGTGAGAACTATGACTGTCAAATCGGTCCAAAACGAGACTGTAATTTAAATCCTTCCGTGAATTTAGTTGATAGTAAAAAAATTTCGATCAGAACCAATAGACGAGTAATAACATTATTACCGGGAGGTAAATATATCGAACAATTACCAATTAAAATAAATATTGTCGAAGAAGTTGAATCATACTGTGATAGTCTGAACTATAGTTTGGACATTAACGCCATGAGAGCGTCAACATTAACACCTAAAATAAGAGAAATCGATATCTTTAGCGATAAAGATTGTACTGTATTTGATCATCAAATCTTAGCGTCAACTTTAGCTTTCTATCAAAATGAATTGGATTTAAATTGTGTTCTGAATCGCTGCCAAAATTTTAAATGCTTTCAAGTCGCAGCTTTTATATGCGAATTGCAAAAAGACTTTCCGAAAGCATTAACATATCAGTTGCAAGCGTTAATCGTTTCCGATAATATAAAGAAATTAGATTTTGAGTCGTTGTGTATGAAAATTTTTTGCAAATTTGCGGATAAAGTGATAGAAAATCCGCAGGAAATTTCCAAAATCATTAACTTATTCATTAAGTTTTGGTATGATAACTGTTTGTTAACTCAAAATTTGGAAGTTTTGCTCGAAAAGTGTTACAAAAATCACATAAACGATTCGATGTTTGGAATTTCGTTTTTCAGTTACTTAAGCGTCAATGAAAGCGTAAAAGAAAAGTTTAGCTCAACATTTCTGCTCGAAATGGTTGATTTAACGATTAAAATAATGACGAAAAAACCCGAAAAACTTTTTATATATCAAACTGCTATCGAGAAAATTACTTCAAATATTGATAACATATCATTTCCTTCGGAAAACCTATGGCAAGACATATTATCTCATTTTAAATGCATGACATTATCGAAATCTCATTCAGACACTGGTATCGAAATCGTTCCATACGAACACGAAATCATATTTTTTACTTGCAGCCATTATTACGGATCGAATGAATTTAAATTCACAATTCTACCTGATTTTAAGAAAGACATAATCGAAATGAATGGCATCACTCAACGCGAAATCAATGATTTATTGCGGATTTATAATGATTTCAGTAAAGAAATTTGGAATAATGTTTGCCCAAAATGTATTATGACTGAAGTTAAATCAAAACATTTTTAAAATTAATTATTAATAATTTGAAAATTAATTAACGTTATAAGAATTTAATTTAATAGCATTTTTTTGCTAACGTTAATAAAAAAATTTCTTTATTATAACAGATAAATAAAATACAGTATAAAAAGCCATTTAGATTCTCTCTATTACGGTTAAAATTAATATACCTTAAAATAAATAAAGGGTATTTGAAGCTTATGTGAATCATGTCCGATAATGCCTTAATCTTAACCTTCGCAACGTTTCAGCGTCAATATCGCTATGCGAAGCCGTATTGACTGAATCGGCATGAGAGCCATAATTCTGTTCGGTTGGATAAGGAGGAGCGGTAGCGGTGGCATAACTTCTATTAGAATTAGAATTCGATGAACTGTACAGACTTTCTTCTGTAGCTCTTCTGATCTGTTCTTCTTCAGACATTTCGTTAGGAAAATAATTTTGGTAATTTCTAGCGTATCCAGTATTTTGTGAACGATTTTGATTTCTGTTCTGATTTCTATAATTGCTGCCAGTATTTTCAAATAAACCTGTAATATATATATACGTAAAAGTAATTAAGTAATGATATCATTAATCTTCTATTTTTAATTAAGTGAAATAAAGTGAAAGTTTTTCCAATTTTATTCTTTTACGGTACCGTATATTTAAGTTAAATAAGTTAATAGTCTTAAAGTATGTTGAGTTAAAAACTTTTAACTTAAGCGACAAAATTTTGAAATAATTCTTATCTGAATATTACAAAAGCGCATTCGTTATAAGGTTTTGAAACTTTAATTCACTTACGGCACAGAATTTCAATTAAATATTTAAGAGGTCCGTTCACGTAAGCCATTCCAACCAATATTCCGGCCAAATGTCCGACAAACGACGCATTTGGAGATATTAATTGGATTAAAACAAGTTCAGCCCAAACGGCGTATTTCGAACCAATAGGAATACCCATTAAATAATTAGAATCAATGCTATTATAATGCGTTGTTAACACTTTTAATGCAAATATAACGCCTAAACATAAAAATATTGGTTAATATTTAATTGAATGAATGAATCAAATGGTTATCAGTACCGGAAAAGCCAACCGAACATGTATTCAGATATGAGTTGTCATCCGTTATGTTCGCGAGTAATATATTAAGTATGATATAAGCAAATGATGTGCAAAATGTGAATATAATGATCGTTATTATAAACTTAATGGAACCCATTTGACGCTCAAGTGTTCGTCCCTTCCATAAGAACGACACCATATTGTAATACAAATGCCAATCGTCTGCGTGTTCTAATTGTGATATAATTAGTCTCAAGTATTTCTTTTTGTTTATTATCGAATCAACGCTAAGACAAACGTCCCAAACGTTATTCCATGGAAGCTGTAAACAATCAAAAACAAATCCAAATTAATATGTATTTTATATGCGCTTTTTGTTATTTTTATCCAAATTTAGTTCATAACAATAAACAATACCGGAATTAAGCGAAGAAATAGTATTATTTGTGTTGCAATAGTGGCACAAGTGATGGGAGGAATACCAGAGTTAGTGGCCGTTCGCACCAATTCGTTGAGTAATAGCATTAACGCGAACGACGGAACGCCACGCGATCTTCGAGATCCAAATCTATCCATAATTCATATACAAATGGTTATATCGGTTATGTTCATATACGTTCATATACTCTATTTTAAAACTCATTCTAGACTACTGTAACATTGGAAACATAGGTTTGATTGGAACGCATTTCGTATTTGTTTATCATATGTTTATGTTTATGTGACGATTCAATCAGCTATTGGTTGTGAAATGCGATCTCAAATACTGTAACAGTAGACTTATGTCATAAGTTATGACTCATAACTATAGAGCGGATTTTTATTCTAAAATATTTTCAAAATATGCGAATATATATTCTCAAAAAATATTCAAAATATTCTCAAAAAAATTCTCATAAAAAGTCTTAAATATTCTCAAAAATTCTCAAAAAAAATCATTTTATTCTTTAATGAATTTATCATCTATATATTATTTTTAATTATTTTAAATTTAACTATCGTTATATAAATACATTATAATTTAATTTTAAATTTTTTTAAAACTTTTGTTAATAAATTTTAACATTTTTATTATTATTAAAAGTTTTTACAATTTTTGGAAATATTTTAAATTATTTTAAATATAAACTACAAAATATGCCTCTTTAATTCATTTAAACCAGAAATATGCCAAATAATATTCGCATATTATTTTTCACACTGAGCTTCAAAATATTATTTTTATGCTTTTATATTCGTTTATGTGAAAAATTTTCACTGAAAATCCGCTCTTTAGTCATAACTCTAGTGTAAAGCATAGTAGCAGTCCATTTGAAATGTTTGTAGCATTAATAGTGCATTGATTACGTAACAGAGTTTTTTTCATTTAGCA
>JAQGAW010004965.1:0-10237 GCA_034698025.1 Phthiracarus crinitus | reverse complement strand
AATAAAATAGTTTAAATATTATTTTGGAAATAGAAATAAAAATAAAATTCATCGAATAAATTGCAATCGGCACAACAATAATGAATACAAGAAGTTCTTATAGTTAATTAATTTGGAAATTTAGATTTCTTTTTTAGACGAGAAATGGCGAGCATAAGAGATATTATCAGATAATAGAATATCAATTACCGTATCAATACATTAATAACACTTATGGTCCAGGGGTAGAATATTCTTTGATCAAATAAAGTCAGTATTTTATTATTAAAAAATTATTCTTTGAGAAAAATAGCTATTTTTTAAAAATTTTCTCAAAGAATTTCAAATAATTTCGAAGAATCTCTAAGAATTTTGCAATTAAAATTTTATTGTTTATTATATTATTAAAATGAGCATTTTAAATACAATTTTCACCATTGTCTAATGTAGATTTACTACTTTTTATGTATAATTCTATAAAATAAATCAAACTTTTAGGATAATACAGTAATTCTGTTCAAATAATTATCAAAGATTTTTTTAAAATTTTAAATTTCTAATAGAATTTTGCTATTATTCTGAAAGAAAATTTTAAAATTAATCAAATTTTTACCCCTTGCTTATGGTTTATATTAAATAGTCCAGTGGTTTGAATTGTTTAATGCACATGTCTTCTTTGGGCGGCAATTCTAAGACTGCTTTCCATATCACTCAACTTCTTATCATTATTCATAATCCTCACAAAATTCAGGTCCAAATTTTTATTTTTTTTATTTATTTAATATAAATAAATTCTTGATGCTTACTTCAACATAAAAACTGGCTCAATGTCTGATTAATGTTTATGGCAATTAATATCGCATCGATCAACGTTCCCTATGGCTTGAAATATAAAATTCGTGCAATCCATGAAACCGTTTCAATTGTTAAATATTTTCTATATTAATTTAGTTATATACTGATTTTGATTTTAATTCGGAAAATATTTGTTTTTAATATTTGTTAATCATTTAGTGGAATAAACCTTTTTTGCATAAATGAATGTGTGATACTGTAATAATGCATAAATTTTTAAGAAATTAGTTTAGAATAATATTTCGAATTATTATCCTTTTTTATCAAAGTTAAATTAATTTTAATATAAAACCAGAACGACACGTTGTCAAATATCTAACTTTTTAAAATTTTTTCCAACGTTAAATTTTTTAAACTAAATTCTTTTCAAAATAGTTTTTTTTTGAAAGACTCCTTTCCTCAAAAATCCCATTATTAATATAAAGAACAACAAAAATCTCTTTATAAATATAAAGACTGGGTACGTACAGATAGTCAGACAGACAGACAGATATGATCAAATCCACAAGGTCGCCTTTTTATAAAAAGTGAGCTAAAAATCGAGTACAATAGCATTGTAAATATTTTTACGTATAATGTGCTAATATTTATATTGAACATGTTTGCAATACGGGCTGTGTGCCACACTATTACGGTTACTTAAGGTTTAGTGTTGGTTGGCTCGTTTTCTAGGGTTTAGATTGTTAGTGAACACGAAATAATAAGTCTCTTGTATAATGAATAACTTTTAATAAAACTTTGTTCGAAATATTAAGAATACAAATGTAATGTTATGACACTCTTTGGCAAAAATACGAAATATTAAGTATAAAAATATGAATTTTCATATAAAAATAATTGAAGTAATAATTATTTGAAAACTTATTAATAAAGTAATATCTAAATAATACTGAATATAGCGAAAATATTAACTTTAAATCTAAATTAAAGCACTGCACTTATAATGACTGTTGGAACTCGTCTCACGACTCTTACTGATTTTACGCGATCTTTTATATTTATTTGCTGAACCATTGCTTTGTCCTCTTTACTGCTTCGGGCACTTTATCGGCGTTTTGAAGGCTAACCTATAGAAAGTTGGCCTTAATTCGCAAATAGCTATCAAAAACCTTTTAGTGATGTCGTCGAGTTGTCGCTATATTTCCATTTAAGTGCATGTTTTAATAAAACGGAATAATAAAATAGAGTGAATATTAATTGAATATATGAATAATGAGTAAATATATAGATTTGAGTGTCATTTGGAAACGCGTCGTCTCTTTAGTCCTCATAGGAGCCGCCGTCGGTTTTCAATGTTTAATATGAATTTATTATAATTATAACGATCTGATGCGTAGTTTAAATAAAATTAAATTTAACATAATATTGATGAAATGGTTTACGTAAACCAATTAAAACTATTTTATTTTCGACGACATAAAATTTTTTTTCTTAATTTTCCTCGTTGTATCAAATAAAACATTCGAAAAATTGCCAAAAATTGAACATTTAATTTTCCTCATTGCGGCAATAAAATATTTAATGAAATAACAAAATCGATATTTTTAATGCTCATTCATATCCAGTGGGAGTTTAATTTTTAAATAATAATTACAAATATGAATCACTAATGAAATCTACGGATTAAATTATAGATATTATTATGTGAATTTGGTGCGGTTTTTTGAAATGTTTTATCCACAGATTCAATAACGATACGAGTTAACTCTTTTTTGTTAATATAAAGGTGAATACGATTACCGGTAATACTTAATAATTAATACATTAGTATATAAAATGTTCTTTAGATAACTGAATGTAGTGCTTTGATTTGAACGACAAATATATTCATTTCATTGAATTGAAGGACAAATATATTTTATCAGTTATATGCCATTTTGTTTAATAATTACCACCGTTTTGATACGCTTATATATATAAATTAAAATCAGCAAATGTTTGGTCATTAACAGCTCATTATCGTGTCTATTGGATAATCAAATCAATCGTTATTAACAGTAAAACAAAGGATATAATTAAGTATATTATTTTCGTAACAAATATATCACGTAAGATATATTGTCCTATATTACTATATTACTATCTATGTCTATAACACTTTGATACGCAATATAGTACAGATAATTTCTTATAAAAGCGGACGATACGTCACAAAATTTAGCATAAAATAGTGTATCGTTTGTGACGTATTGTCCGCTTTTAAAAGAAATGATCTGTATATAATATATTGTTTTAACACTAATAACTCGAACGAAGATAAAAACTGATGATGTCTTGTATTAGTATCGATGATTCGAATGATGATAACCTGCGATATAATGAGTTGAGCGGCAAATCGTTAGGCGATAACGAATGCGACATTAAATTCTTAGTGGAAGACGTGCTTATAGAGTCTCACAGCCAAGTGTTGGACATATTCTCACGACAAACTCAATTCGTGCGCAAAATAATAGAATACGATAGAAAAATGGCGCTCTTATCAAACGTGGATGAAAAGAAAATTTTTCATATGGACGGTACTACTGTTCCCGCGTTTAGCTGTCTTCTCATTTATTTGTATTCCGGAAAACTAAACTGCGATCACAAAAGTGCGGTCGATTTAATAATTATTGCGCTTCAGCTGAAGTTTCAATTATTAGCCGCTTCGATAGCGCGACAATTTGCTTATAATGCCGAACATTGCGATGAATGCGACTTTCGGTTAACCGTTGATAATGTGGATGACGTGTATCATTACATCGCAAAGAGCGATGATTCAGGAGTATTGTCACGTAAATGCTGCAAATTTATGGATAAAAATAGCGGTATTATTAACGCGCGTTTCGTTAAGCGAAATGATTTGGCTTTGGATGACAAAAATTCCGTGACGTTTAGTTTAGATAACGCTCGGTATTTAAATTACATTCACTTTAAATTACCGGATAAATGCAAAGTGTGTTTTAACGTTAAAATATCTTTGGATCGAATAAAGTGGACCAAAATCGTTAACAATGAGCTAATAGTTTGCAACTTTTGGAACTGGTTTTACTTCGAAGAACAACGCGTCAAATATATACGCATTACTCATACCGACGCCGATAATAAAACCGAATTCAATATTCGACAATTGGAAAGCGAATACTTTCTGTGCAAACGAGTGAATATGGATTTGCGATTCGAAAACAATTATCTGATACCGAAACACGATGCCATCAAATACCCGATTCCGGGTACTGTTCACACGTTCGCCGAGAAATACCAGACTTATTGCATTAGCGATGTGTCAAAAAGGGATAAAGAAAGAAATTATTTTTATCATTTCATTGGTGACAATAATTCATTGGAATTCTATTTGCCTCAAACGTGTTTAGTGGACTCTATTAGGTTTCGATTATGGGATGGAGACAGTCGTACGTACGACTTCGAGGTTAAAATAAAGAACGAGGACGACGACAATTGGCAACAGATCGGCGTCTTTACGGATCGAAAATCGTGGCAAACGATTCCTTTCGGAAAGTTGTTGTGCGTTCGTTGGATAAGCATTACTGGACTTCGCATCGAACGAACCAAAAAAGACATTGAATTCGCGGTCATTCACTTCGAATGTCCGGCACAAACAAACGAATAAATCTAAACAAATCGTGTTTATGCCGCAATAAATCTATTTTCTCCTAAAATCTTTCTTTCTTTATGCCTAAATATTTACTGTTAATGTTAACATCTAGTTGTATCGATAGATGTTTTTTACATTATTTGCATGTAAATATAATATTTGTTTTTGATAGCATTTACGAGTTATATTTTTCTAGTTTCGTTTCTTTATTTGGCGATATGAATAATCATAATTATAATTAGTTTTTATTTCTATTTCTAAATTACAAACTTTAAAATTACTGTATTTATAAACTAAATGTTTTTGACTTGAGTCTTATTGATAAATATTTTCTTAAACATATTCTGTGTAATAGAGCTAAATATGAACAAACCATAATTTAATTTAATTCAATAAGATTTAATAAGCAGCTAAATATCAGTTGCAGGTAGTGTTGTTTCGCTTTTTGGAAGAAAAAGTAAAAGCGAAAAAATAGTTTTACTTTTACTTTCGCTTCAGCGAAAGTAAAATACAATTGAAATTAATATTTGCACTAAAAGTAAAAGTAAAATCCAATTGATTTTAAAATATAAATTAATAGCAAAAGTAAAATACTATTGAAATATAAAATTTTTAAAAAGGAAAAGCAAAAGACAAGCAAAATCAAAATTGTGAAACAAAAAGTAAAATACAAATTACTTGACTTTTACTTTTACTTTATCATAATAATAAATGGAAAAGCGAAATTAAAAAGCAAAAGTAAAATCAAATTTTCAATTTTACTTTCGCTTTAAAGCGAAAGTTAAATACAATTTAAATGATTTTTGACTTAAAATCGAAAGCGAAATACAATTAAAATTAGAATGAAAACTAAAAGTAAAAGTAAAATACAATTGAATTGAAATTTTACTTAAATGAATAAGTAAAATACAATTGAAATAAAAAAATTTCAAAAAGTAAAAGTAAAAGAAAAGTAAAATGAAAATTCGGAAGTAAAACAACACTAGTTGTAAATAGCACTTCAGTGTGTTTTGATTCTTTTTTTTAGCTTTCATCGAGAAAACATCACATAAATTGTTGTTAAGCGATCACTAAAAAGTATTATATAGGTGAATATGATTACCCGTGTGATTGTTCTTAACTCGAAATAGTTTTCATTATGTTATATAAACAATATTTGATCCATTTTTATACTATTTTTATCATAACTTATTAGAATTTAACGCTATTTTTGAATATTTTAAAGCTATTTTAAAAACAAATAGTTAATTTTTAGACTTTTAAAACTCATTTTTGTCCTATTTTAAGCCGATATTTATCCACTTTTCCCCCATTTTAAAGCAATTTTAGCCCCTTTTTAAGACATATAGGAATTATTTTACCAACGATTTTTTAAAGATAGGAGTTTTTAATTCTTTTTATTAATATAAAATTAAAATCCCTTAATAAATATAAAAACCTGTCTACACACTTACATATACATAAAGAGAAATGTCAAATACAATAGCTGACTATTACAACGTGAGATAAAAATTATATTTTAAAGAAAATTTTATGAAAATTAAAATCATATTACAAAATTTTAAAGCTATTCATATCTATTAGTGTTGATTTACTTTATAATTTTAATTTTACGTTTGTTTTACACATATTTTCATTTTAATATTTTGTTCAAATATTTTATATTTACTTTTCTTTTCTTTTGAAAAAATTTGACAAAAACTGCAAGTAAATGAAAATTTAAAAAATTCATAAATTTTTCTTTTACTTTCAAAAGTAAAATCAACACTAATTTCTATTATAAACATACATAATATATTAATTTAGTCAAAATTTACAAACTGTTAATGAATAATCTTTATAGTTCATCCAGTTCTTATAATAAATTAAGTTTGTATTTATTGGAAGTGGTGTCATACCCCCATTTAAAATCTATTTTTTTTTGACAATTCAAATAATATGTATTTTATGTTATACACCATTTATTAAAATTTTTGAAAGATATTAAATTAAAATTCAAAACATTTCTTTGATAAATTGATTTAATAATTTTTATTAAAATCATAATACTTAATTATTCTTTTAGCTAAATAAGTCATAACTTGAAAATTAATTAATAAATTAGCTATTGGATTTTACATGTCGGTATATCTGTGTCCATATGTGGGCTGTAGCTAAATTTATTGAACAACTTTATAATTATCCACATAATGAGCTAAAATGAGTAAAATATAGACTTGAAATGGCATTGACATAAAAATTAACAATATTATGCCTAATTTGGTCTAAAATTGTATTAAAACATGATAAATCGGGAGTGATATGTAAATTAAAAAATTACAAGTGATATAAGAGGTCAATTAATTGGTTAAATCCAATTCTTCCCAAAAACACATAAATTATTCAAAAACTCTTTATAACCACCAAATTTTTAAATATAAAGTTTATTCAACCAAATTAAATATTCTATCTGACACGTTCACTATAAATGAAATGAACTTGTGTCTAGTTATATATATATATAGAGTAACTAATTTATATTTAAATATATTATTTCAACATTAAGAAATAATTAACAGGTATTTTCTGAAAATATCCATATTATATCTAATACTAAGGACTTTCAAATGAAAATACTTGTCATTAATAAATGAATATTGTTATGAGGTAAATTTGGGATTTGATGCATAATATTGTGATTTATTGCATTATCTAAAATTCCATTCTAAATTCATTATAATGATTTAGCTTTTAAAAAGTACAAATTATTAACTAAATTTCCAAATTTTTTAATTTAACAGTATTTTGTAAGAAAGTAGAAAATTAGGAAAATATTTAGCCATTTATGTAAAATTAGGTAAATTGTGGCTTTGAAGTAGAAAAGAGTAAATTAGTGTAAATTAATTCATGCCCTAAAATTCGAGTAAATGGATATTAACTATTTAAATAAAAATCAGTAGTATATATTCATTTCCAGATGTATGAAAGATGTACGATATTTCAAGCTAATTTGATTTTGTCTTTCTATATTTCAGTAATAAATATTAAATATAATTAATATAAATCTATTTCATTCGCTCACATTTATTTTTTATTACATTAAAAACTAGTGTTGTATCGCTTTTTGAAATTAAATTATAAATCAAAATTATTTTGGAATTTTGATTTTGATTAATCAAAAATAAAATACAATCATAATAGAATTTACTACTGAATATTTAATCAAAATACAATCAAAATGATTTTTCTATCTGTAAAATACAATCAAAATACAATTTAAATAAATGTATATTAAAAAATCAAAATCAAATACAATTTAAATTATAATATTTATCAAATGCAAAATTAAAATACAATCAAAATTGAAGTTTTTACTAAAATCAAAATCAAAATAGAATCGAAATGACTATTCTTGCAAAAAAGCAAAATCAAAATACAATCAAAATACAAAATAATAAAACGACACAATACTAATTAAAAACAAATATTAATAATTATTTTATTTTTTTATAATCAACTGTAAAAAATGCTATAAAAACAATAAGTGAATAACTAAATTAATCCCAAATTTATTCATATTGAGCTTAAAATTCCAATTACTTGCGGCAATATTGAGTTCGGTCGGGTCTGTGACTATAATTTGGGAGGGGTTTGTGATATAATAGTTGAGCATTTATGTGTTTTATCATTATAGTCTCCACATATTTGAAGAACTGTATCGATGGTGTAGCCATCAATTCTTAACTCTGCTCCGTTTTTATCCAAAACATTGCAAATCTGCTGGAAAGCTTCGGTGACATTTGTTAATATACAATCTTTAAGTATGTAATAATTACTGGAATAAATTATTATTAATTAGCATATGTAATTATTTAAATTGATTAATCTTAAGAGGTTTAAGGAGCAGCCATACCAACAGACGAGTGGTATTTACAGTATGGGGTCGTTGTGATTCTCGATTCCCTGCAAACTTGTCAATAAAAGCGTGCATTCAAATATCAGTCATAGTTTTGATGTGATTACTGCAGCCACTGTTTGAAATATAAATTTGTTTACTGCGTGGATTTCTGCAGATAACTTCGTTTGTTAGACCAGCGCTGTATATTAGTCGTGATGAGATATTGCGTGGTAATGCTTCCAAACAGTTTTCCGAGTAGTCTTCGATGCAATTTTGATAAATTTTAGCGTTTCTATTATTTTCGAATTTTCTTTAATTAGTTTTAATATATATCAAAAATAATTTATTAGATAATTATTATAATTTAGCTTTCGTCGAGTCAACATCACACAAATTGTTGTTAATCATACTCTCGTGACAGTAGAATCAAATAAGTGAAAATTGTTTTATATACTACTAATTATTACCCGAAATAGTTTAAACAATATTATTTATATCCGAAATTTAGTTTTAAAGACATTATAATTAGTTATAATATTTATTAAAATTAATTTATTAGCTAATTATGAATATTTCTTATTCAGATTATAATGAAGAAAACAAGAAAAAGTATGAACATACATAATGAGCTCACTTTGTGCTATCTTCTAAGTTAATTCAATAGTATAGCCACAATTTTTGTGCAATAAATATTTTTGGAATTTAAATTAATTATTATATTGTTGCACAACAATATTTATTTTTATTTTTAAGAGTTACTACTTTTTCTAAATTTTTTTTAAAAGATAAATTTTATTGATTTTTAATATATTGTTGTAATTAGCACTTCTGTGAGTGTATTGAGAATTTTGATTCAGTTGTGTTTTAGCTTTCGTCGAGTCAACATCACAAATTGTTGTTAATCATTCTCTCAAAGAAGCAAATAAACGCGTCAGAAGAATTATATAACTGAAAATTGTTTTATATGCCACTATTTATAACCCGAAATAGTTTAATCAATATAATTAATATGCGAAATTTAGTATTAAAGCCATTTTTATTTATTTTAATCGATTTTCTCCCTTTTAAAGCTTTATTTTTCCATTTTTAGCCTATTAAAAGACATTATTATATAATATTAAGTCCAATTTTTTTCTATCTTTATTTTTAGCCTTTTAAAAACGAATTTTAGCCAAATATTGGTAGTTTTGAATCCATTTTATTTTCATTTTAAGCCTATTGTTAGGCCTTAAATCAGAAATACCTTAATTAATTTAAAGAAAAGTAAAAACCCTTAATACTCATAAATAATAAATCCCTTAATATATATGACCGGTCTACATACACACGGACAATTCAAATCCTATAGCTCCTTTGGACAAAGTGAGCTAAAATCAATTAATTTAGATTCGATTCATTAATGTTTCAAATCTTAAATATAATATTCGATAATTTTTATATGACTCACTTGCAAAAAACATCCATTTCTTCTCTATTTTCTGGAAACTTAAATGTTGGATCTACAATGAAGTAGATTTTGCATACATAGATCAGCATTTGTTCGATTCGATTGTCCACATTCCGGTTTTTGTTCCAATGAATTAATTTGACTAACAATAATCATTATTACTACACTTATTATAATATTCAGTTTAACTATTCTTACTTTTAGCCTTTGAATGGCTAAATGCGAGTAAATTCATATAGATTTATAGAATGTTTTTATGATTTATTGAATCAATTAATAAAATCCGGTTTATATATTTATCTAAAAGTTTTGCAATCAAAATAATTTCGAAATACGTGAATCACATTGTAGTTGTAAATATTCAATTATCTTATCAATAAATAATTTATTTAAAAATAGTCATTTCAATGTAGTGTTGTTTCCATATGACTTTTTTAATTTCAATTCCATTCCCATTTCGATTTTTACTTGAATTTCTATTTCAATT
>JAQGAW010004964.1:0-10239 GCA_034698025.1 Phthiracarus crinitus | reverse complement strand
ATGTGTGAAATACAGCAACAGATTTATAAAACTAATCATTTATTAAAACAACGAATCAATTTATTAAATCAACATTTATGTAATAACATTAATATATATAATAAATTTGAAGAATTTATTAGTGATAAATACGAAGTATCTCATGATAATTATAAAATAAGCAAAATTTTCGTTAATAACTTTAAATTAATTTATATGTGTTATAGTAAATTAAATAAGACTTCAATGAAAAAAACTAATAAACTAAATAAGTTTAGATTTATTTGTGATTATAATGAATGCACTTATAAAACAAATTACAACAACACAAAGCAATGCATCTCAACAAAAGACAATATATGTGTGTTTGGCCTCAATGTAGACAAAGATTTAATCAATCAAATAATTTAAAAATACATCAAAAAATTCATTTGAATATAAAAAACTTCAAATGTAATAAATGTAATAAACTATTTGGGCGAAAATATCATTTATTACAGCATTATTTACTTCATTTAAACATTAAACCATATAAATGCCAATTTAAAGATTGTGATAAAAGTTATTCACGTGAAGATGCATTAAAAATTCATTCAATCACACATAGCAAGCAAAAATCATTTATTTGTAATTTTAATGGATGTAAGAAAAGATTTTCTATTAAGTCAGAACTAACAGAGCATATAAATCGACATTTCGGTTATAAACGATTTAAATGTAATTATAATGAATGTTACAGTAATTTTGTGTCATCTCCTGAATTCAAATCACACATAAATTGTGTTCACAAAAGAGAAAAGCGATTTAAGTGTAAATGTGGCAAAATGTTTATTCAATCCTCTAATTTTAAAGCACATTGAAATCGCTGTAATTTTTAATATAATTTCAGATATTAATAATATTAATTAAATTTGCAATTAATGTTAATTTTCACACATTTCTAATTTCCTTTTATCAAATAATTCGTTTGCTGACATAATATTATTATTAAATGTGTTACGGACTAAACGTGGTTTTGTGCTTTATATATACATATTGATGATAAAAGTTGAAATCTATTAAAACTCTGTATTATTCATAAGTTTATTATAATCACGCTATACTTACCTGTACTATACTTACGTGTCGGGTGTATGTTAGAGCGTTAATAACGCGTATAAGCGATCGATTGATCGTAAAATGTATTATGTTTTAATAAAATGATTTAAGAATGAACTGAATATATTAATTATGTAAAGAATATATATAATTTAATAAGTATAGTTTATTGATAATATTTGGATGTAATGTTATGTTATTAATAATTAGTAATATTGATTCGCCAAATGGGATATTAATATAAAATAGGAATGGTAGTAGAATTTTTAGATCATTTATAACTATCATAACTTAAAAGTTAATTTTTTTTCTAACAATTATATTTTATTTTAAACTATAAAATAGTCTTAAACCCGAATATTTTTTCGTGAGGAGAGTATTATTTGAGGTTAATACGGAAAATCAAAATGATAATCCTTTTACTAAGAAAATTTTTAATTACCAAATTCAAAAAGTTGATATCTGTTGAATTTTATATATTACAGATTTCAGGAAATTTTAAAACTAAACACTATTAAATTACAATACACCGTATATATTAATAGTAAACATTGAGACTAGAGATGTAAATCCTTAAAATTTTCAGGCCCGAAAGTTTGAAGTTTGGCCCGACCCGAGCCCGATTATTTCAAAAAGTCAAAAGCCCGGCTCGATTGTGACCGATTCAATCAATTACTTACGAAAATGTTTATTAAAAATTTGTCGAAATATGACTTTAAAAACAATAAATTATCCACTTTTATAGGATTTAGTTGGGTTTTTGTTATCTATTTATATTAATTTAACAATTATTAAACGAAAATATCACTTTTTAATTTTTTTTTAATTTTCTGAAATATCTAAAATAAGAATATTCTAAAAAATCAGATAAAATTTAAATCCCGGCCCGGCCCCATATTATTATTATTTTTAAACCCGAACCCGGCCTGAGGATTCATGTCGAGGGCCCGCGGAGGCCGACAAATCGGGGCCCGTTTACTAGTCTAATTGAGACATATTAATTAAAACAATCAATTATATGTGAGCGAATATTCAAATATGCCAATTGAGTTAATTAGGTCAAGCTTTAAACCATTCAATTGCAAGATATATGTCTCAATGTTTATAATTACTACAGTATTATAATTTTCAGTCTAACTTCCACTTAAGCAGTTAGAAAAATATAATTAAATTTCAATATTTATATGAGCATTTAAATGAGCGTTTAAAAAAATTCTAAATGGAGTTATATTTCTATAATTTCCAATTTTAGCGCTTCTTGCAAAAAGCAATATATTATGGTTAATTGTTTTCCGATTACAAGGTCATTCATTCCCTAATGTTTTTATCACCATTCAATCCTGAGAATCCCACTGAGAATTGCAATTGGATTTACTAAATTGCTTGAAGCTAATAATTGAGTGACCTTCAACTTAACGAAACAAAAGGAAGATGAAATAATGCTATCAGTAGGAAACAAACTGCAGAATATTTTTATTTTGTGTTTAAAACTATAGAAGTTTAATTTTCCTATAAAATTGTTTGATATAAATTCATCATAATATTGTGGTAATACTTAAAATATTATATCTTTAAAACACGTTTGTAATAATTATTTGTTAGAAATGTGTGAAAAAGTGTCACTAATGTTGAAAATGTGTGAAATACAGCAACAGATTTATAAAACTAATCATTTATTAAAACAACGATTGAATTTATTAAATCAACATTTTTGTGATAATTTTTATAAATATAATAAGTTTTCGGATAAAATTTGTGATAATCATAAATATAAAATGAGCAAAATAGTCATTGAAAACTTTAAATCTAATTTGTTGTGTTATCGTAAATCTCATAAGAAGTCAATTCAAAAAACGAATATATTAAATTCATTTAAGTTTAGTTGCGATTATAATGACTGCAATTATAAAACCAAATATAAAGAAGACCTTCAATCACATCAATCAATACATGTCAATAAAAGACAATATATGTGTGTATGGCCTCAATGTGGACATAGATTTAATTACACATCAGTTTTAAGAAATCATCAAAAAATTCATTTAAATAACAAGAACTTCAAATGCAATCGATGTCATAAACTATTTATGTTTAGTTCTCGTTTAAAACGACATAATTTAATTCATTTAAACATTAAATCTTATAAATGTGAATTTAAAAATTGTAACAAAAGTTTTCGAACAAAATCAAATTTAAATTGTCATTCACTCACACACAGTCAATTAAAATTATATAAATGTGATTTTAAAGGATGCGATAAAAGTTTTAAGCAAAAGCAAGACTTAACAGATCATAGAAATCGACATTTCGGTTATAAAAGTTTTAAATGTAATTATATTGATTGTGACATGAAATTCATATCAACGCGTGAATTGCATCAACATATACGTTATAGACATAAACGTGAAATGCTATCTCATATGCGATTATAACGATTGTGACAAAATGTTTATTACATCGTCTAATTTGAATTTTCACCGCAAACGTTGTCATTTTGTATAAATTTTTGTGTAAAAATATAATAGTCCGAAACTAATTCTTAAATAAATGAAATGATTTCGATTTTTGTTAAAATAAACTTGTGGTCAAAAATATCGTATGCCACACCATTGAAATTATTTATTGATATTTTTTTCTCTTTATTATCTTTATTAATAAGGAATTTTATTGGTCGGTTAACTCGTATTAAAAATGATTAGTAAACTCTTAGATATTTTTTCATACAAGTTTTATGATTTTCGATTAATAAACGTTTTTTACGAACTTTATGTATCAATTGTCTGGTTATCGGCTTATCTGTTCTGTTCGGGTAATTCATCGAATTTCTCGGTTCTGTTTTGGTCGAAGAACTGCTACGAAGATCTTTACTTAATATTAGAGACAAACAGTTTTATATAAATACTAATTTTTTCATATAATAAAATGGTTTTAAATATATTAGTACATCACTATTAGCATGTTTGTGAAAATTTTAATAAAAATTATAATAAATATTTAATTAATAAATAAATATACGTTCTTTCCTTTACATAATAGTTTTGAGTTCGTTCATTCTGTTTTAAAAATCTTACAACCGTAGTAAAACTATAGTATAATATTAGGATAAGAATATAATGAAATAAAAGATATTCAAATCAGTTATTTTCAAGGAAAATTCCACATTTAACCTTTGGTTAACCTTGCGTTAACAGACCCAATAACATCTTTATTATTAATAAAAACTTTGCTTAAATTTTATTTAATCTGATTTTCTTATGAACGAGTATCGCAATTATTACGAGTAAACTTTTATTATTTTTAAAAATTTCTTTACAAAAATATTTATCAAATAAATTTATCCTATTATTCAATAAATGATTATTTTATAAATCTTTTGATGTATTTCACACACTTTAAACATTACTGACAATTTTTCACACATTTCTAACGAATATTTACATAATTTTTTTAAAGACAAAAATTATAGCAAAACACATATATGATGAAATGTTGACAAATAATATGGCAGTAAAAATAAACTTTCATAATTAAGATCATAAATGGACAGCATTTATTGATCACTAAATTTTTTAATAAAAATTCAACTTGTTTTCTACATTTACTGTATACTCTAACGTGAAAGGTTTACATGTTGTTCAATACTATTAACATTATTTCTTTAAATTTCTTTTGTTTCCATTAAGTTGAAGGTCAGTCAAATAATAGCTTTTGGCGAATTTGCTAAACCAGTAATTTGTGGGAGTTGTCCATTCACTGTTACAGTAAAGGGTTAATTATAACGTAGTGAATGAAAATATTCATATTTTAATTACCGCTACCGAACCCAAAATTATCGCAACAGTTTCAATACCGGTAAAAAGCATAAATCAAACTTCAAAATGACATTATTATTTTAATTAGAATACAAAATATTTTTGATAATTTGATAACAAAAATTTTTTCCAGTATCAATAAATTAATTTTCACTAGTTATAAACGAAAAATAGACTGTTAAGTCAAATACATTGTTTCTTACTTTTCGCATTATTTCACTAACTCTTCCTTTGGTGTCCGTTAAGATGAAGGTCATTCTATTATTAGCTAATAGCGATTTAGTAAACCCATGTTAAATTGTATTAAATAATGATAGGGATATTCAGGATTTAAAGATGAAAAATCAAAAGAAATAGTACAATATTCATTTTTTATTTTGCGATGTCTTCTCATTTAGAATAATAATTTATACAAAATCACAACGTTTACGGTGATAATTCAAATCAGATGATGTAATAAACATTTTGTCACATCCATTATAATCGCATTTATATCTCATTTCTCGTGTATGTCTATAACGTATGTGTGAATTCAATTTACTGGACGTTATAAATTTCATTTCACAATCATTATAATTAGATTTAAAACTTTTATATCCTAAATGTCGAAATCTATGCACTTTTAAGCCGGTCCTGTGTTTAAAACTTTTATCTCATTCTTTAAAATCACATTTAAATAATTTTTGAGCACTATGTATGTAAGAATGACTTTTTAAATCTCCATTTGTTCGAAAACGTTTATTACAATTTTAAAATTCACATTTATATGGTTTAATGTTTAAATGAATTAAATAATGACGTTTAAGGTGTGATCTGTCGTTAAATAGTTTATTACATCGAATGCATTTGAAGTTTTTGATATTTAAATGACTTTTTCGATGACACTTTAAACTCGTTAAATGATTAAATCTATGTCCACATTGAGGCCATACACATACATATTGTCTTTCATTGACATGTATTGATTGATGTGTTTGAAAGCAGTACTTATTATTAGTCTTATACTTGCAATTATTATAATTACAATTAAATATAAACTTATTTTTATTATATAATATTTTCAAAGAATTATTAATTGGTTTAATATCACACGATATATTTGATTTAATATATTTAATAAAAACTTTGCTTATCATATATTTCTTATGAAGTTCTTTATAATTACCGCAGCTTTTGATTGCAAATTCTTTGTAAGTTTTATAAATATCATAACAAATATTTTCATTTAACATATTTTTATGGTTTCTCAATAAATAATTAGTTTTATAAATCTGTTGCTGTATTTCACACATTTTCAACATTAGTGACACTTTTTCACACTTTTCTAAAGAATAATTATTACAAATTTGTTTTAAAGACATTCTATTTAAAGACAATACATATTATGAAATTATTTCAAGTATATTATCAGGAATATTAAATATCTCTTGGGTTAAACACAAAATTTTCTGTTAAATCAAACACGTTGTGTCATACTGTTCACATTATTTCATTGTCTCTTTCTTTTGTATCGTTAAGTTGAAGGTCAATCAATTATTAGCTTCAAGCGATTTAGTTAAACCCCAGATAAATAGCTGTAATTTATGAGGAAATGAATTGAGGTAAAGAGGATAAGGATAAGTAAACATTTTGAGTCAAAATTTCTACTACTGTTTGAAAGCTCTGTTGTTTAAGAATTATTAATTATGAATTAAATAAACATATAATTTGAATAAAATGAAATTATAAAAAAATAGATTATTGTTAGTTAAGGAATGTAATTTTTCTATAGCATTTTAAATTATTATGTTTAATTAAGTGTATATAGCAATTATTAGCGTCTATGTTTAATATTCTTGAAAATGAATTGCTTTCAAACATATAATACTTTTAAAATTGATCAAAGAAACAATTATTTTTGAATTCTAAACAAATATTCACTGATGGAAATCCTTTATTTTGATCATATGTTAAATCCAAATTAACTCGAAATGGAAATGAAAGATAATTTAATGTGACGCATATTATTTGATAAATCATAACAGATAAGCATATAAAATTAATAATAATTCTAAAACTAGCTTTCAAAGTTCTAGCATAACACAATATATTCATGTCAGAGCTATCGATTAAAATTTTCTTTATTAAAATCTATATTTACACTCAAACACACTTGTATTTCAAATTAAGGCAATAGTAATTCAACAACTTTAGACTAATGGTTTTATTTCACACAACTATTTCAAAAATAGGCAAAACTTTTTAATACAAAATTTTTTGTGTCTTATTTTAAGCTATAAATTTTATAACAAATTAAGTGTTAATCATTTATTTCCACTTTATTTAAGCATTTGCTAATATATCTTTCCATGTTGCGAAAATAATTGGTGCAGTACTGTGTCTGTATTAATTCTGACGATGAATGAACAGATCTAAAAAGTTCATCTTCAGTTTTCGGTTCAGACCTTTTGATATGGCCTTTCCATTGAGAAAACATGTTCTCAATAGGATTTAAAAAGGCAAATATGGCGGTAAAAAATGGCAGTATGTCCAGCTTCTTGAATAGTGGTTTTTACCTCTTCAGTTTTATGGAATTTAACAATGTCCATAATTAGATAAGCCCCAGTAACATTGTCATTTCTTAGAAAAGTAAAACATATTGTTAAAAATTCTGAATAACCTTCAGAATTGTAGGGCTTATCCTGAATTTCAAAATTATATAAAGATGTCGAACTTAGCGCAGAGACAATTGAATAGTTTCGACCACGTAGTGTTGGTATTTTGTTGTTAGCGCGCGTACCTATTAGTGATCTGCCATACTTTGCGCGCGACCAAATTTGGATGCTAGTTTCATCCAATAAAAAACATTTTTTCTCTTTCGGTCATTATTTGCGTATAAAATATGCCATACTCTAACCTTTTGTCTATAGTTTGGGGATCAATCCTTTTTTAAGGTACATAGGATATAAGTTTCATAGAGTATTGGAAACTTTTTATACACCTTCTGATTGTTTCAGTTAACACATTTAATTTATACTTATCAATCAATTTGATAGAAATTTGTTTTAATGTGAGCGAACAGTTCTCATTTATCCAATCGCGTACCTGTTGTTTTTGTTCGCCGTTTAAAATAGATGGTCGATTTCCAACTGATTTTTTAGTAACAGATCCAGAGTTCACATAATTTTTATAAATTTTATACACACAGGAATATTTTGCTTGATAAAGTTCACACACATCACTATAACTCTTTTCACTATTTAATGCTGCTATTATTAATTTACGCTTTTCATTGCTTATAACATTATATTTTCGTTTAACTCTATTAGAATTATCTGAATTATTTTCAATTATAATTGTAGTGTCAGAATCACTATTATTTGTTTCACTCATTCTAAGTTTAGTTGCGACTAACTCTTTGAAAACTGAAAAACAAAGTAATGTAATAAAAGTTTTGCCGCGTTTCAGAAAGTTTTGCCTGTTTTTGAAATAGTTGTGTGAAATAAAACCATATGTCAAAAGTTTTTGAATTACTATTGCCTTCATTTGAAATACAAGTGTGTTTGAGTGTATTATTCAAGTTTTTATATGAATAAAACTTTTTAAATGTCACATAAAAATTAAAAAAGAAAATTTTAATTTTGAAACTCATTTATGAAAAAAATTGAATAAAAAACAAAATTTTCTATCATTAATTATATTACACGAAACCATTGGTGAATAAAACAAAAATTGAGTTTTTAAGTATTTTCAAAATTGTAAAATAATACTTTAAATATAATAAATTTATTTAAATAATTTAATATTTAGAACTTAATGAAAAATATTTATGAATTTGAACTTTAATAAATTAAAATAAATTGGAAAAATTTAGTAGATTAATAAAAGTCTACCAAATATAAAATAGAAGTCTTTTAAATAGTGAGTTACATGTAATTTAAAAAAATTAATTTAAAGGCTTCAATTAAGCTTAAAAATTGGATATAAGCGATGATTGAACACAAATATATTAAAGCAAATAAAGTTTTACCAAAAAACCTGGTTTTAAAACCAGCAGTAAATTATTTATATAGAATTGGTTTATCGTTTTATCGATATGGAGATGAAAGAAGATATAGATTTTGTAATCCATTTTTAATATTTATTGTGAACTTAATATTTAGTATAAAATGTTTTATTTCGTTGTCATTAAGTTATACAATGAATACAAACTTTTATATAATGATTGGAGAATTTAATCACTTTTATAGTTTTAAAAAACATTTCAACATATTTCTTGGTATTGGCTTATTATTGCCATTAATTTTACAAATAATTCATTTTATCAATTATTTCAATGGAATCAAACCAATCGATCGAAAACCATTTGAAATGTTATCAGGTTTGATATCACCACAAATCATTGGTTTGAAAAATACAAAATATATTTATATGCTGATTAAAATAGCAAAATTATTATTTTATATTCCAAGAATAATTCCCAGTATAGCTATTTCATGGTTTTTAATTTCATTGATAACTTTGGCAAAAAACGGTTCTATTTTTCAAACTATTGTTTTCTCCTTTCCGTGGAGTATAATGTTTGGACTTCTGGCATATTACGGTTTAAGTTTTGTTTTATCGCAATTAATATATTTTTATATTCTATGTTATTATTTAATTTGTAAAATGAAACAAATTAACGACATTTTAAAACAATCAGCAAAAATTAATACAAAAATAAATTATAAGCGATTAAATCATATATTTATAACTCTAAACAAATTATATAAAGAGATTAACGATTATAACCGCATATATTGGTCTAAATTTTTGTTCTGGCTTTATATCATATATACTGCAATGATATGTATTTTACTATTTATGGTAATTCATGGTAAATCAGAGTCAATAGTAAAATATATGGTTGTGTTTACCCTTCAATACAACATTTTTCTATTATTAATAATACTAAACAGTGCGTCATTATTATATTGCGAATCTAAGAAAACGCATCAATTTATATATAAAATTGCCTTAAAAATATTTACAATCAAATTAGCTATAAAGGTAGGTATAAATTATTAGTAGATATATAATCATTATCCTTTAATATGTTTTTAAACAATATTAATTTTTTGTTGAATATTTAAAATTGATTTCTCCCATATTCTGTTAATAATGTAAGTATAAATGAAATACAATAGGTGTTTGTTGTTAGGCGTTATTACAATTCATTAAATAATTTTGAGATTCGTTTTTTAAATATTGAATTTTATTTATGAAAATAACAGTATTTTCTTTGAACAGATATCACAACAAATTGAGATCACATCAGGGAATAGAGTTGGGTTCTCGTGTTGGAAATTGTTTATTATTAATTATTTTAAGT
>JAQGAW010004963.1:0-10240 GCA_034698025.1 Phthiracarus crinitus | reverse complement strand
AAAGTGAAAAATGCGTAAAAAACAAAATATAATATAGTTGGCCAACAATAGAAACTATAAACAAAATGTCAAAAAATGCACTAAATAATATGATGCACTAAATAATATAATGCACTAAATTTTAGAATATACTATTGAATTAACTTATTATATAATTTAAAGTGAGCTCATTGTGTATGTTCATACTCTTTCTTGTTTTTAATTATTTTTAGTTTTAGTTGAAAATACATACAAATTATATTTTATAAAGTAGAATATTTGTCTAAAAACCTATGAAGCAGGCATTCCCTAACTATTACCGTTAATTAATATTTGTATGAATTTACTCAAAAGTTAATAAAAATTACCAAAATTATTTTCCAAAAATACTGAGGATTTTATACTGCTGCTTATACTTTTAATCAATTAAATAATATTTATTATTTTGACATTTTTTTAACCTATATTTATTGAAGTGCTAATTTTAATGCTATTTTAGTATAATTTTACAGAAATTTAGACTAATTTTAATATACAATTGCTAATTTTAGGTTATAATCATTAAAAAATTTTATCATTGTTATTCTTTCGCGTAAATATTAAATATAAAAATATATTATCAATTAGGACAATTATAACCTATTGAATTTACATAAATATATTTGAATTGTCCATTATGTTTAATGAGCAGAAACTGCTAACTCCACGTTTTAATATATTTTACTTAAAGTGTTTTTAGTAATTTTTTAACATTAATAAGAAAAATTAAATATTTTTTAAACTCATTTATTTAACTTGAATTTATATATAATTCTAAATAATTTTTAAAAAATATTTTAATTAATTTTCAAATAAATATAAAACTAGAATTTTTTTGGAGTATAAACACTATGAAGTTCTATTATAATAGGAGTAAAAATTTTAAAATTTAATTACTATACAAAATCAAATAAATTTTAAATGTATGAGTTCATACGTCGAAAGTATTTACATTAATATCCTGTGTTTTCACAAAAACAATTTTTTTGTCATTTTATACCTTTGTTTATTATTTTAACTTTTCATAGAACTTTTTTGAAATTTAAACCAATGATAATGATTGCTGTAAATACTGAATATCAACAATGAATAAAATCACTTGAACCGATACAAAACAAAGTTTTATTATAGAAAATTCAAAAACACTTAAATTAAAGAACAAAATAAACAAATAGCGTCTTGGATTTAAAAGTCACCCAAACCGGAGGATGTTAAGGATGTTCGAAGCTTTTTGGGACTAGTCAATTATTACGGGAAATTTATTCCTAACATGTCATCTATTGCTTGCCCACTCTACGAGTTTCTTAAGGATAAAGTCTATTGGAAGTGGACAAAAGAATAGGAAATAGATTTCAATCAATTAAAGACATGTATTACTTCATTTTCACTACTCGTACATTACGATTCAAATCTGCCTCTTATATTGGAGTGCGACGCATCTGGTTATGGAATCGGTGCAGTCTTAAGCCATAGATTCCAAAACAAGGATACAAAACCAATTACTTTCGATTCGAAAACATTATCAGGGGCGGAGAAAAACTATTCGCAGATTGACAAAGAAGCTATCGCAATTATTTATGAAGTCAAAACTTTCCAAAAATTCTTTTTGGTACACACTTCCAATTGATAACGGATCACAAGCCACTAAATATGGTTTTGGGACCAAAAGGACACATCATGTCTGTTTCTGCTTTAAGGCTTCATCGCTGAGCAACGATTCTTCAGGCATATTCTATTTCTATTTCCTTCCGACAAACGAAACAGCATTCGAATTGTGACTAATTGTTACGGTATCCACTTCCGTTTACAAGCGATACATGCTTTCGGACTAGTTATTGGACATTCATTCAACTATTTATTTCATAGAAGAACACGAGTCGTGTACTGTTAATTATAAACATGTGCGCGAATCTAATAAAAAGGACAAGGATTTGCTTGAAGTCATTCGACAAATTCAGTCTGGATGGCTATACGACAAGTGTCCAATTGAGAGGTTAAAGCCATATTACATTCATCTGAATATGTTAACATATAACAATGGGTGTATACTTTTGGATCTTCGATTGGTAGTTCCTCATTCTCTTCGATCGCATATTTTAAAGTCTTTCCATGAATGCCATACTGGAATTGTTAGGACAAAATCTATAACCCGTAATTATGTCTGGTGGCCTAACATTGATGCCGCGGTGGAGGAAGTGGCTAAAGCATGCTGCAAGTGTGCCGAAGTAAAGTCGTCGAATCCTAAAGCAACTGTTCATCCGTGGGCATATCCATAACGTCCGTGGTAGCGAATACATATCGATCTATGCGGTCCATTATATGGAAAGATTTGGTTAGTCGTCGTCGACGCTTACTCGAAATGGATAGATGTTACGTACTACGCATCAAGGCCAAAATCTGAACAGGTCATTCGATCTCTACTTTGTATTTTCTAGCGTTATGGTATACCTGAAGAACTGGTGAGCGATAACGGGCCACAGTTCTCTTCAAAAGAATTTTTAGCTTTCGTTTCTGATCGTGGAATAAACAATCGATTGATAGCACCATATCATCTATTGGTTATCGTTCGGATTCTAAAAGATGGTATGCGATCTTTTGGAGACGCTAAAGACTAGGAATATGCTAATCTCAACTTTCTCTTCACTTTTCGGACAACGCAGAACACAACTACTGGGAAGTCACCTGCTGAGTTGTTATTTGGACGAAACCTAAGAACGAAATGGGATCTTTTGCGACATAGTCATCGATCAAGAGTGGAACATGTTCAACTATGTCAATTGGGTTTCATCAAGGAGTTTCATTGTTGGCGTCCTGGTTTGGCTTAAGGATTTCCGCTCTAAACAAAAGAAGTGGATTGAAGGCTCAATTTCCGAAGTACTTGGTCCACGTAATTAGAAAGTATCAACTGTAGCGGAAATATTAAAACGTCATCTCAACCATATCCGAAAACGTTTATTTGCCTCCACGTAGAAGTACAAGACATTCTAAACCGGTCTATCGTTATAAGCCTTAGTGACGTTATATCTGCGGTGGAGGAAATGTTGAGTATGTGAACTCCTGTCACATCACTATCAACAGTAAACGTATTCATACTTTTACTGTACATCTAGTTTTATCTAGAAGTACAGTAACTTAAAATTACTTTCTTTATTTAGTTAGAAATAATGTACACTTAATAACCTATTTATGAATTACCTTATTAGTCACTGCTATGCTTACTTGCATTAACTTATTACACGTGTCACTTATACGTTAACTTTCAATGTGCTTACATTAAAATCATTGTTTACTTTACACGTTCACTATATTTAATGCTAATTATTATACTATAATTAAATTGTTTTGTATACTGAATTGCGTACTTAATCCTAATGCGTATTGACTGCCTATGCTAAGCATAGGTTTCACTTGCGTGAACAGTGGTAAAGTTTGTGGTCTCGTGTTCTCGTTGTTCTTCGTATAATTCCTCAGTGGTCAACATTAACGCTGCACACTTCGGTCAGAACATCATCGTCCGACTATTACTAGTCAATAAACTACAATTCATAAGTAAATTAAATGTTGAAAATCTTATTCACTCTTATTTGAACCATAGTCGTTGTAAATTATTTTAGACATGTTATTACTAATATTATAGAATAAAACTTTTAACGTTTTAAGTTTTATAAAATTCAGACTAAAATTTACTTAAAAATTATATATTAATCAAATATCTGTTTATTTTATAAAAACCAGATACGAATAACATTAATAAATAAAACTAAGACTGAAACTTAATATCAGATTTAATTAATATTATGTCATTTATTAATTAGAGATACAAAACAATTAATGCTTCGGATTTTTAATTATTTATCTTAAACAATATTGAACATAATGTACCCTAAAACAATTAAAATTCCAATATGTTTTATTGCTATTTCTCTATTAAGATATTTTAATCAAACAAGAAAATGAAATCTAATGACTACAAATATTGATTTCATATAACGTTAAAATGTTAATGCATTTAGAATTTTTATTTATTAATTCACTATATCTAATAAATGACTAATGAATAATATTAAATATTAATATAATACTAAATATATTTGTTTATGAAAATATTTATTTATTTTTTTCTAAGGAAATAATTACTATTTTACTTTTTCTTCAACAGATATTTATAATTTAAATTGTATTTTACTTTTTCTCCAGATTGAGATTTTTATATCAATTATATTTTACTACCATTTGTCATTTTTCAGTTACATTTGAATTTCGTTTTTTTATCTGACTTTACAAATTTGTCAGATATATGGATTTGACACTGTCTGTCCGTCTGTCCGTCACACCCTACTCTGACCCCAAACGAAATTCCCTTTATTAACATAGAGAAATGCCTTTTTCAGTACAAAAGACTCCTATCTTCAATAAAATAGACTCTTATCTACAAAAATCCCTTTATTAATATAAAGAAAAAAAGACTCCTATCTTCAAAAAATCTTTGTTTAAACGAAATTAAAATCGATAAAAATGAAAAAAAATCATTGTTGAAAAGCAAAATAATCTGATTAATAATTAAAAAGTTGTAAAAAAATTAAAAAATATTACGGAATATTCCGTTGTTTTAAGAAGAAATAATTGTAAATAGTTGAAAAAATTAGAATTAAAACCGAATAAAATGCGGCATATTCCGTTATTTTATGAAAAAATATCTGTAAATAGTGCCAAAAAATAGAATTAAAACCGATTAAACAGGGGCATAATTGGTTTATAAATTAATAAAGGGATTTTTATCAATAAAAGACTCCTATATTATAGTTTTTGTGGCATATGCCTGTCCGATAACAGTACATTATAGATTTTGTGGCATATTCCGTTATTTTATGAAGAAATATCTGTAAACAGTGGCAAAAAATAGAATTAAAACCGATTAAACTGCGGCATATTCCTTTTATAAATTAATAAACGATTTTAAAGTATATAAATTTGAAAACATAACAAAAATATTTAGAGCGAGCGATAGAAGAGAGCAAACGGCCAAAAACTATCTTAATTAAAAACTTTCTTAATATATAATTTCGGTATATTCCGATTCCGGTTTAATTAAGTTTTTACAGTTATTGGTTTAAACTAAAAAGGTTGAGAATGTCATATTCAGAATTTCTGCGTGGCATATGCCGATTTAAATAATCAACTATATTATTTGCAAAACATTAAATTATAAAGATTTAGTATAAATTAACAAAACAACGAAAATAATGGGAGCGAGCGATAGAAAAGAGTGAACGACCAATAACTATCTTAATTTAAAACTGTAAAGTCAGATATTGTGATCGTTTCGATCTTATTTTAATTTTATAACAATTAATTTGTATTTTACTTTTACTTTTAAAAAGAAATTCTGTTTCAATTAATCGAAAGTAAAAGTCTAAATATATTTTAGCTTTTATTTTACTTCTAAGAAGTGAAAAATTACTAATATAAACTCACTTATAAAGTTTATTAAAAGTTTTAAAATACTATATTGAATTTAATAAGATGTTTTAATGTTTTATTATTATAAACTGTTATTAAATAAAACAAATATTAAATAAAATAATTTTTTAGATTATGTTATCAATTTATGGGACAAAATTCATCATATTATTTTACCACTGATTAATTTCTTGTTTTTATTTTATAATTTTCTTTAATTTTATTTAATTTCACTTGAATTTTACTTTTTATGTTGTTTTTTTAAATTTATATTGTAGTACACTTTATTTTAACTTGAATATCATAAACATGAAATAAAAAAATCATTCAGAATTTCTAGACTTATATAGAGTAGGATTAATTAATTCCTTTAAAAATTATGACTAAAATTTAGGTTAAAAAGTGTACTTTTATTTTTTAATATTTACGCAAAGTATATTTTGGAATATTTACTTTTCAATTAAATTGATGTATTATTCAGAGATATATTTTGAATTATTAAATATGAACTAATATCGGGAGTCTATAAAAAACATTAATTATTGATTAAGCTTACAATTAGTTTTAAAAATTTCTGTTGTCTTAATTTATTCTTAAAAATACAAATGAACAATGTCAAATAAATAAAAACGAATCTAGAAAAGTAAATAGATTGAAAGATTAAGAAGATATCGAATGAATTTAGAATGTGAAGTTGTCTGTTGAGCTAAAAAAAGATTTGTAACTTTTTTTGTTTATTATCTAAAGTAATAACATTAAAATAATTAGTTCTTGAAAATTTGAAATGATTATAGTGGTTTATTTAGTGTTAAACACAAATGTTTACTGATATTTTATTGGTTAATACATAGTTAAAAGTGTTCTATAATTTTTTAGTATTAATAAAACTTTTATATCTTGTCTTGAATTTAATATAAGAAGTTCAATACAAGACACATATATAAAAATTTTAGTATAAAGAGGAATAATATGAATTTAATGTGCAAATAAGGAAATGTTTCTAAGAAGTATTATTGAAACTCGTCCCCAAAGTGATGAGTTTATTAATTAAATTTTCTCATCTTTCAAAAGTTTCTAATTTATATTTGTCGCTTAAAAAACTAATATTATAAAGTAAATATTAAGAAAATTAATATACAATATTTATTATGTAAAATATAATAAATTGTAATTTAAATTAAATAAATAATTTTTAATAAGAATTGGACATACACAAATGATTTCATGATTCTAATATCTTGATAATTGAATTAAATATTAAATTAAGATTCATTTTTAATTTGATAGATGATTAATTTTTGTAAACCGAACCGCACCATTTAGAAACGTAGTAATTTTGAACGGCTATACCCCTCATTATATTATAACTAAATAGAATAATACTTATACAAATTTATTTTAATAAAACTTTTTTCATTTATGACTACTACTTTATAATAGTCAATACCTCACATGGACAAGCAATGTGTGAACAAAAAAACTTCTATTTTAATGATTTTTTCTATTTCTATCACACACTTAGCTACAAGTACGCTTCACAATTTAAACTATATTATACTTTTTGCATTAAGATATTTTTCGTTAAGATATTTCACGAGACTGTAAATATTACAGTAATAATTAAATACATATGACGTCACGTATTAATTAATGTTTTCACATTAAGATATTTTGCGCTCACTGTGTTGTGTTTATGGTTGACGTTTACGAGACTTTATAATTCATTTAAAATAACGTTTTAATTCAATAAAATCAATAAAAATTAATAAAAAAGATTACTTTAACGATTAATTTTAGTTTTAGGTTTCGTTTAACCACTAGTGATGGGGAAAACACCGAAACATACGGTAAGAAAGGGTTTGGTAATGATTTTGTGTGAATTAATATAAGGTTATCAACCGATTTGTTATTGATTTCGATTGCGATCCGTTAAAAACAAATTTAAAACAAATATATTTAATATAATAAGCAATGCATGTAAACGTTTAACGCATTAAACGTTAATCTTCACTCAAACGAGTGATGTTAACACCGAAATGGTGGCAACAGTTCACTGAGAATAGTCTCAATAATCTCGAATCTCTTACAGTTTGTGATGACTATCCATATAAATGCTTACCACTGATCCCAACATTGCTATCATTTGCTCCAAAATTTTAAGGGTAGTTACCGGGGAGGTAGTTATCCTGAAGATAGCTACCGGGACGGTGACTACCGGAGAGGCTGTAGCGGGGAGACCCTTACCGAGGAGGTAGTAGTGGGGGACCCTTACCGGGGAGAGAGTAGTGGGGAGACCCTTACCGGGGAGGTAGTAGTGGGGGACCCTTACCGGGGAGGTAGTAGTGGGGAGACACTTACCGGGGAGGTAGTAGTGGGGACCCTTACAGGGGAGATAGTAGTGGGGAGACACTAACCGGGGAGGTAGTAGTGGGGACCCTCACAGGGGAGATAGTAGTGGGGAGGCAGTAACCTTTAAGATTAATATTGTTTTTTATCTATAGGTTAAGAACAAGGTTTATCAGCGCAAAAACTATAAAGTTGATAGTGCTGACATGGTTGCAGCCTATAACGAGGCAATGTCACTCAAAGGAGTGGCAAATATTGCCGAAATTGCACGGTCGCATAATGTTGGAATTATGGCCTTACATCGCAGACTATCAAAACAAGTCTTGCTTAATGCAGTTGTGGGTCAACGACCACATTTAACTGATGTCGAGGACCGCCAATTAGTTCGATTTGTTGAAATGATGGCTAGAGGTGGTTTTGGTTTCTGTCCGAAAACACTTCGAGAGTAATACACATTGTTTTATTAATATATTTGTTATATATAATTATTTCATTAGATTTGTTGAAAAATTTATGTTGAAGAATGGTTTTGAAACAGGCCCTTCAAATTCATGGGTCAGTCTTTTCCTTTCAAACCACGACGAATTATCAAAAAGATTTGGTAAAAACATGTCGATTCAACGTTTAGAATCAATGAATCGTTCAAATCTAAACGATTTCTATGGACTTCTATCACCATTATTTAATAACAATGTCCCCGGAGAAGTTGTATTCAACTGCGATGAAGCAGGGTTTTGTTTAACACCAAAAGAGGGCAGTTTAATCGCTCCACGAGGAATTTAAAATTTATTTCAAGTCGTTCCATCAGACGGACACCAATACATTACTGTTCATGTGTGCGGCAACTCAATGGGTCAATTGTTACGTCCATTAATTTTGTTTAAAGGCAAAAAATTAAATCCTAAATGGCAGACATGGGACGGTGCCAAATATACAATAACAGAAAACGGTTGGATGCGAAAGGATGTATTTGTTAACTGGATTACAAACACATTTTATCCAGAAGCAAACGCAATGCGTCCAAGTAATTATGATGGACCACTTTATTTATTATTTGACGGTCATTCTACACATACAAATGTATATGTCATTAAAGCAGCTGAGAAACTAAATATTTGTCTTATTAAATTACCATCTCATAGTACTCATTTACTTCAACGTAAATAATAATGGTTTTATTAATTTTTTAAGTAATAAATTTACTTATTTAGCACTTGATGTCTCTTTTTTTGGGCCACTTAAAACTTGTTGGTTTAATATATTAAATGAATGGAATCGTACGCACAATTGCATTTTACCGTATGCCTATTTTCCAAAATTATTAAAGGACGTATTTGCTTATATAAAGCCTGAATGGCTCGAACACGGATTCAGAGCTACAAGAATATTTCCATTGAATGTTCACGCGATACCTGATTCGAAAATATCAGCTGCCAAACCTTGGAACAAACAAGGTTGGAGATGATTTGGCGAAACTGAATCTGTTGTGTCTAAACTAAAAGAAATTACTCCAACTAATACATCAAATTTGGATTCAACGTGTTTAGAACACATAATATCTGTGTTAGAACCGCAACCTATGCCTAAATTGCTTACCACAACAATAACTTGTGTTCCATTTATGTAATAACAAAATTGCTTATAATATAATTAAAATTAAATTATCAAATAATTAAATATAGCTCAAGAAGAAAGATTGATAAGTGGAAGTAGATTAGCGGCTGTTCTATGCCAGCCATCAACATCTAAAACTATTTCTTCAGATGCAAACACTTTGACTTTGGACGAATTAAAACTTGAAAGTCCTCAAACAACATCAATATCAATGAGTTATAAAGATCAATGCATTGTTTGTAACAAGAATTTTGCCGGTGCTCGATGGGTTAGTTGTTCTCTGCCTTCGTGTGGTCAATGGCTTCACGTTTCTTGCGTTCCTGAAGTCATGAACAAGACTAATTTGCAAGTATGTCAATAAATGTAATAATATAACAGTTTATTTACCTGTAAATACGTTTTAAGCTTTCAAAATACGTTTGGTTTTGTCCAGTCTGCCAAATATGCAGACAAAATGAAATAACATCGTATGGACTCAACGAATAAGTATTATTGTAGTCGACGAGTATAAACATCTTACTCCAAAACGGCCCTTTTGAGGGCCACCAAATTGTGAAAAGGTTTAGATGTATATAGTGTTTTAAGTGTTGATATTTTCATTTATGTATGTATTAATTGCCTAATCTTTTCATTTTTCTTAGGTTTTTTCTTGGTTTGGTTGTTAGCTGCGAATACAAGATGGTTCGAATAGTCTGAAAGCGTTATTTCGCTTTTATTAACATTTCCAAAAGGAAAAAATGGGGGGAGGCCCTTTTCGCCTCTCTCTCTCCCCCCATTTTTGAGGGAGGTGAGGCATGGCACC
>JAQGAW010004962.1:0-10240 GCA_034698025.1 Phthiracarus crinitus | reverse complement strand
AAATTTGGTTAAATAAAGATACATTTTTGAATATTTGGTGGTTATAACATAAAAGTGAGAAATTTGGTGGTTTTGGGGTTATTTGGGATTTAACCAAATATCCGCCCTCTGCTAATTATATGTAAATGAAAAAAAGTGTTTGAACTCATTAATAAAATTTTGGATAAAATCTTTAGAGTAATTTGGAAAATATTTGTTCTTTTTTGAAAACACAAATAATTTCACAAATTGCTTAGATATAAAAAACGATAAATACCATGATTATAATTGTTGATTATTTATTTTATATTTTAATCGAGAAGTTTATAAACAATATTTATTGATTGAAAAATTAAAAAAATAATTATTATTTATTCTAAACTCGTTACATGCAAATAAATATCTTGAATTTAAGTTTGGAATAAAAATATAATTAATTAATTATTTATTTTGTAAAAAATGATACCATACATAGCTATGCTTACGACTGCATATGTACCGACTCTACACTACAACCGGTAGCATATATAACCAGTGAGTCGTACAATCCATTGAGTGCATCTATTCATATATATACGGTATATTTACCTAAGCAAAAAGATTTACAGTTTATAACTTTTACAAGGTTTATATTTATGAAAATTTAATAGCTATTAACATTTATAGATTTTTAGAGTAAAATATTCAAATTTAAATATAGATTTTAATTTCGATTAATGGACTTAAAGTATAATTTTTAACTTTTTCAAAAAATAAATTTAAAACTAAATATTAGATCTAATTTAAAAAAAGAAAGAGTATGAACATTCATAATGAGCTCACTTTGTTATATTATAAGTTAATTCAATAGTATATTCAAAATTATTTGTGTATTAAATTTTTTGGAATTTAAATTATTTTTATATTGTTGGCCAACTATATTTTATTTTTGTTTTCAAGTAGTTTGTACTTTAACTAAATATTGTTTCACCGAAAAACTTTTATAGTTTTATAATATCGTTATCTTTAAAAACTGCAACTAATTGTTTCTAGGAAATAATAGCAAATATATAGTTTAAAAAATGAGAAGTTGTATGATTGCCCAATGATTACACTATTAAATCCATGTTACGACTTTAAAGAGCGTGGTTGGCAATGATTAGTAATTAGGAATGTAGGGAAACGATACCATACATAGTACGTATGAGGGCAATTTGTTTTAACTACTTTTATTATTTTTTTTATATGAAATTTTTAAAAACAATTCAAATAATGAAAGTTTTCTTTATGAATGTTTAATTTTAGAAAATATATTCAATTTTTATAGATATCATATAAATTACAAAACAAAATATAATATATTATAATTTTTAACAATTATCTTATATTATTATTATCATTATTTTGAATAAGATATTTCCTTTTGATACAAAAGTTTCAACTTAAACAACTTATGTACAATCATATTAAAATACAATTAACTTTATTTTTTAGCCAAATATAATAAGTACAATAAAATTAGAATTTAAAGTTAAACTTCTCTTGTTTTATAGAATAGTTAAACAAGTTCAAATGTACTAGGAGTGTTATCCAGAAAAATCTTAATTTTTAAAAGGGGTGTCAAAAACTCATCTGAAAAGAATGTCATTTTTTCCCTTTTAAAAAAACTTTTTTAGAATAAAATTAATTTAATTTTTTTCTCATTAGAAGCCTTATTCACGCTCAATAAAATAGAACAGAATTAAAAAATAACTTTTAAAAAATATTTGCCATTTTTATGTATCGGTTTTGATGCAAAATTGTTTTACATTTGACAAATGTTTTTCAATATTTTTCAAATTTTTTTTGTCTAAGTTATACAAAAAAGTATTATATAAGCGAATATGATAAAGCGTACGATTGGTTTTAACTTGAAATAGTTTTAGTAAAAAAATTTTAAACAATATTTGATCCATTTTTATCCTATTTTTATCATTATTTAATATATTTTAAAGCAATATTTGATTAGTTTAACCAAATTTTAGTCATTATTTAGTTTATTAATTGTTATTTTTAGAATATTTTAAGCTATTTTATAACAAATTGTTTACAATTTTTAGCTTATTTTTTAACAAATTTTATTATATATTCACAAAAAAAGCCTTCTATCTTCAATTAAATAGACTCCTATCAATTTCTTAATATAAAGAAAATGTCCCTTAATAAATATAAAAACCGGTCCAAACACATGCAGACAGACAGACATATATACTTCTCAAATCTAATAGCTTCTTAGAATAATGTGGCCAAAAAAGGGTATGTTAAATAATATGAGTTATATTGTTATAACGTTTTTAATTTTAGAGTTCTCTTATTAACTCGTGAGTTAGGAGTCAGATGGGAGTCACTAGGAGCCAGTTAGGAGTAACTAGGAGTCAGATAGGAGTCACTAGGAGTCACTAGGATTCAATAGCAGTCACTAGGAGTCAGATAAAAGTCATTTGGAGCAAGCCAGTAGTTACTAAGTGTCAGGAGTCAGCAGTAGTCAGTAATTTAATATAATCAATTAATTTAATTATGTTTAAATAATTTAGAATAATTTGATTAGGTTAGTGAATAAGATTCATATGATGCAATACAAAATAGTAGTCGTCTAACAGTGTGATATTTTTATTATTGGATAAGTTTTAATTTAGTTTAATTTAATTATTTTAATTTAGTTTATACTAATTATTTTATTTTAATTTAGTTTATTATATTTTAGTTTAGAACTATTTTAATGATGCAATACAAATAAATAGTACTTTTCTAACAGTTCGACGATTGGGTTTGAGCGGAGCTTAATTAGGAGTGGTTTATTTATTTCAGCCAATCAGGACTCTTTTAAAAATTTTTATTTGGGCGTTTTCACACCTTTTCTCACGCGCGAAACGCCCTCTACTACTGTCGTGTGTAACATAATTTCTATTTATAAATTATTCGTTTTCTATCCATCCTATTATTATGCTAAAAGTAATTATTTAGAGTAATAATTATAGTTACATTAACGCAATACATAATATTTTGAAATATGTTATTAGTCTTTTAACAATCATATTTTTGGCTCTGGTAGTAAAATATTTATAAGTAACTTTGTGTCAAAAAGAGTTATTGTATTGAAATATCAATCTGTCTGTTTGTATATATTTGACAATCTCCATAATTATGAAGTGATATTTTCTTTATATTTATTAAGTATTTTCCAATTCCTTAAATTTATTAAGTGTTTTATGGAAAAAAACTAACTGTTGACATAAAATGAAATAAAAATACTATTTTTTGGTATAAAATGAACTAAAAATAGCTACTAAACTGCCAAAATCGGTTTAAAAGTTCTTTATATGTACTAAATAATGGCAAAATAAGTCTTACAAAATGACAAAATTGGGGTTTAAATAGCTATAAATTTGAAAAAAATATCTATTACTAGAATAAAAATTCGGCAAAATAATTAAAATGAACTTTAGAAATGGTTTTAAAATAAATATCACGAAAAAAAGATTGTTTAAACTAATTCCAGTAATAATTACTGTACGCAAATACTTCTGTTTGGCAAATCTATATTCACTTAAGCTTATAATAGTGACACACTTTTCTTATTTTCGATGAGTGTCAGCTAATAACAATTAGTGTGATGACTTGGCTAAAGCTAAAACACGACTAAATTAAAATTCACATTACACTCAATGAAGTGCTATTTACAACAATATATTATAAAACTGTTTCGTTAAAACAATATATAGTAAAAGTACTATTTGTTTGAAAAAATTTAATTGAGCTTCAAAATAATTAATAATTTATATTCCAGAAATATTTATTACACAAAATTTTGACTATTCTGTTGAATTACTTTAGAATGTAACACAAAGTGTACTCATTATTAATGTTAATTCTCTTTCTTGTTTATTGTGATAAAAGTGACACATATACGATTTTTAATTATATTGTCATCCAAAATGATTCACTAAAATCCAATATTATTTACAGAAAAAGAAATAATTAAAAAACAGTATCCTTTTCTTCATTTCGCTCAAAAAAATCAATCTTATTAGTTTAAGTATATTTCTTCAAAGAAATTATGTGGAAAATGCAGTATATTTGTATTAATTCCACAAAAAAGAATTAAATCTTATAATTAAATAGCTTATTCTATATATAATAAGCTTACAAATAAAAAAAAACTAGAATTAAATTGATTATCTACAGCTCTTTTGTAATTTTCATTATTATATATTTAGTTTGCAAAAAAATGATACCATACATAGCTATGCTTACGACTGCATATGTACCGACTCTATACTACAACCGGTAGCATATATAACCAGTGAGTCGTACAATCCATTAAGTGCATCTATTCATATATATAATGTATAGTTTACAATACAAATCTGTTTACAGTTTATAACTTCTATTAAAGTTAAGAATTTACTAGAGCTGTTGAATTTGAAAATATTTTAGCTTTTTATATTAATTTTTATTATTCTTACTTTCACAATCACTTTTTAATAAAAGTTTATTTTCAATTGAATTTCGGATTAGCTTTATATAATTATTTAATTTTGTCTAATTAACTTTCACTATTGTTTAATAATTATATTTCAATTGTATATTGCTTTTTCTTGAAGAGAAAGTGAAATTGAAAAAATAATTTTACTTTTGAATTTTTATATAATTTTCTAAAGAAAGGGTTAATCAATTTATATTTTTTTGCTTATATAATTTTAATTTCAATTGTGTTCCACTTTTGCTTTCTGTTTATTTATATTTATCTTATATTAACTTTTGCTTTCGGAACATAATTTAATTTAAGTTAGTTTAACTTTCAATTTATTTTATATATATTATTTCAATTGAATTTAATTTAGCTTTCAATGAAAACTCCTCTTTTGCTTTTAACTTTAAAAAAAGCGAAACAACACAACAATTTATTATTATAGATACATTAAGATATAAATTAAAAAATTTACATAATGGCGTATGTATTTAATTTGAATACTGTAACAATTTTGTGCATACAATGAATGTATACAGTATCATAAATAAAAACACCTTTTTATAGAAGAAAACATTTTTGACGTTTTAATGTGCGAATATAGGAAATACAATACTTAATTAGTTAGTACTGCGTGTTATTAAGATTATAAATAAATGCGATTTAATAATACAATTAGTCAACCATTAAACTCACATTTATTAACGAATTGATAGCTGACGTACAAACAGCTAATGAAATAATTAATTCGGAATTCGTTTCATTTATTGCCATTGTTTTGATTGCGATAATGTCTGATATATTATCACATATTTCGTCAATTAAAAGCGGTTTACGACGCCATATATTTCGATATTTATACTCAATAACGATAGAAGAGTTACATTTAACAATCGCTACGATTATATTTTCCATTAAAGTTGTATCGTTTATCGTTTGAGTGCGTTTCAATTTCAACTGAAAACATTCTAAATGATAAAGTTCTTCATCAGAATTGTAAATCATTTCGTTGTTTTCATAAAATACTAATTATTTTCACGAGTTTCCCATTACAAGCATCAGCTTTTAGCAAAACAATCGAATTAATGTTATTGTTCTCGTGATTAATATGTTGATAGAATATTCTGTACGAATATTCGAATATTATCAATATAAGGTTTAATAATTGTATACAAATCCACATTGTTTACGTCAATACAGATAAATTTGTTTAAATGAAAATTTTTTGAATACAGTATCCACCAATACATGCGAAACTAATATGTCAAGTTTTGCGGAAATAATATTAGACATTTTATTATTAACGATCATTAACTATCGATTTGTTTGCTGGTCATTGCTTTAATATACTTCCGTTAAAGCCTATTATTAAAACAACATCTAATTGTTCAAAATTAAATGTTTCGCATATATTTACCGAAACGTATATTATCTCTTACTGTAAACCGCGAGTATATTTCGTTACATTTTTCGATGAATCGTAAGTGCATATAATTTGAAATTCCAACCATAGATAAGTTTTTTTAAACCACGAACAGCTGTCTAATTGATTTGAATCAGCTAAAATATAAATCCTAAATTCGCACACATTTTTCTTTATTCGGCAAAACACACACTTTGCTCGATCATCGCTGGCAACAATCTTCCAGTTAATAAACTTTTCGTTTTGGAAACCAAGGATTTCGTCACTTTTCCTTCAAGACCATTATGATGTGGATTCACATTGAAACTGGAAAATTATTGCCTTAATTTTATTTATTAGTAAAATCAATTTATGATTTTCTCCTGAATAGCCTCATCATTAGCTTAACAAATAAAGAGAAATAGAAATCACAAACATTTTGAAGCCATTTATGTAAAATATACTTTTATTTTAACTTAGATTAATTATAAAATCAATTTAGTTATAAATATAATATTAAAATAAAACAAGAAAGAGTATGAAAATACATAATTAGTTCACTTTGGGATATATTCTATGGTAAATCAATTGTATAGTCAAATTTTTGTGTATTAAATATTTTTGGCATCTAATTTATTTATTATATTGTTGCACAACTATATTATATTTTCGTTTTTAAGCAAATATAACTTTTACTAAATATTGTTCTAATGAAAATAATTTATAGTTTTATAATATATTGTTGAATATAGCACTTCCGTGAGTGTATTATGAGTTTTCATTCATTTATTCTCGTCGAGTAAACAACACAAAAATTGTTGTTAAGCGATCACTAAAAAGTATTAAATGAGCGAATATGATTACGGGTGTGATTGTTTAAAGTCAAAATAGTTTTAATTATGTTATTTTAAACAATATTTGATCCATTTTATCCTATTTTTACCATTACTCAATAGATATTAAAGCCATTTTTGAATATTTTAAAGCCATTTTAACAAACAAATAGTTAATTTTTAGACTTGTAAAACCCATTTTACGTCCATTTTTAACAATTTTTGTCCTATTTTAAGCCCATATCAAGCCAGATAGGAGTCATCTCAACAATGATTTTTTGAAAATATAAGTCCTTTTTGTCGATAGGAGTCTATTTTTAAAAAAATCCCTTTATAAATATAGCAAAAATATCCATTAATAAATATATAGACAGGTCTACATACATACATTCATACAGACATTCAATCCAAATCTCAAATCCAATAGCTTCTTTGGACAAAGAGAGCTAAAAAAATTTAATTACATTTCATTTTTCGATATTTTTATCTTTTTCGTTTCAATTAGACTTTAATTTATTTTTCTAAAATGTATTCAATTAAATTACATTTCGATTTCTATTTTGTTAAAAAATTTTATTTTTAATTGCATTTTTATCATTTTTTTAAAACAATAACTTTTTGAAGATAGGAGTCTTTTTTGAAAGAAATCCCTATATAAATATAAAGATTAAATCCCTTAATAAATATAAAGATGTTCTACAGATATACATACATACATACATAGATACATACGGGCATGTAAAATAAAATAGCTCTTTTGAACAAAGTGAGCTAAAAACATTGTTGGTCATGTATTGGTTCGTAATATGAAGTAATTTGTGTTAGTGTGCTATAATTAGAGATGGGAAAATGGAGTCAAAACTTTTTAAATATTTAGTAACAATCTTTAAAATTAGGTTTTAAAAATGCATTATGTTGTATAATGCGGTACAATATTAATTTATTTTCACTATAAATTTGTATTCGTTCTGTTAAGAACTATTCAAAAGAGAAAAAAAGAACAATAATCATCTTTATCATATTAAAATTTGCAAGCACATATAATAATATTTTTATTCATATAAATTATTGTTTTTCAAAAAAAAGTTTTTCAAATAAGAACAAATTGTGATAATAAAGACAATTTATTTATATTAGAGTAGAAATTGTAAAATGCTCTGAGTGAGCTTAGGCTAGCTTGAGCTGAGATGAGCTTTGAGCTCGATTGTTTTATGTTCAGGAACTTGAATCTCAAGCTACAAGTTCAATAAAAATTATTAATATTATTATTATTTATTTTAAACATAATGCAAACACCTAACCAAACTAACAAAACAGAACAAAAATTAACAAAACCAAACCGAGGCTCACCTAACAAAACCAAACCTAACATCATTGAATCAATTTAGACAAATAGATAGGAGTAATGAGCTTAGGATTCCGGACTAAGAAACCAATTTTGATGAAAATTTTTTCCAAAATAAATCATTTTATAAGCATATTGGCTGAATCGTTTTTTGAAAACACAATCAGGAGCGGTTCTAGGAGCCAAAACGTGATTTTGACAAAACATTTTTTCACAAGAACTATTTAAGATTAAGAAATAAATGTTTATTTACAAATTAGATAATTTTAAGTAGATTATAATAATCTTTTGGGTTATTGGACCTAAAATGAAAAATTTAATAAAATGAAAAATAATTAGTTAAAAATTATTTTTGTTTGACGAAATTTATTTTTAATAATGAACAAAAATTAATTAATATATTTATTTAAATTTTTAATATCAAATTAAGTTCAAAATATTTTTTAAACTACTTTAGAAATAATACAAATAAATATGTCTTGAATATGTTTTTCTTTATTATAAAATTTTCCCTTATGATAATTGAAATTTTTTTTCCTAAAATTATCTACTCTTAAAAATATACAAATTAAACTATGGATTATAGAAGCTACCTCTTCATAAATGATTATTAAAATGGAAATTATACTTTCAAATTAAAATAAATTTCCAAAATAATTTTTCAAAACATTTTTAAATATTATTTTATAATCTACTTAAAATAATCTAATTTGTATATAAAGAATTATTCCTTAATGTTAAATAGTCGTGGAAAAAAATGTTTTGTCAAAACCACGTTTTGGCTACTAGAAAGGCTTATGATTGACGTGAGTTTTCAAAAAACGTTTTCAGCTATAATACTCAGGTCAGAAAAATGTACTTCAATTTGTAAAAAATTACCATCAAAATTGGGAAATAACTCCGTAAGCCTATGCTTAAAACTCCTATCACTTTGAAAATCCAAATAATTAGTGTTAAAATATTTTATTTAATTTATTTTAGCAAAATATGTTAAAATAATTTTTTATTTGCTCAAAGCTCAAGCTCAAGCTTTTAGAAGATTTTACATTTTATTTGGATTTCCAAAATTTTATAATGAAAACAAAAATATTAATAATCTTTCAGAGTATTAAAAGTCTTTCAAAATTTTAAAAATTGTTTGATTCATTCAATTAGTTTATTTAAAATTCACTAATTTTGATCATTTAAAAAAATTTAAATAAGCATTGCCCTCATATGGTAATTGGAAGCCTTTTTCCTGAACCTAATCTTTGCCACCGCTCATAAAAGTCGTAACATTGTAAGTTTAATCATCAGACAACCTTACGACTAAGATTTTATCAAATATATAAATATGCTTTTAAGTTATATAAAATTTGATTTGCAGTTTTTAAAGATAAATATTTCCAATATACTTTCATATAAATTAAACTTCTATTTTAATTTTGAAGCATTTTTAAGTTTATTATTATTTATTTTAAGTATTTTACAAAACGTAACAAAACCGAAACAAACCGAACCTTACCGAACAAAAATCTAATATAACAAAACCGAACCAATCCTAGCATAACCAATCCAAACTATCAAAACCGAACAAATATTAACCAAACCAAATCAATCCTAACCTAACCTAACCTAACGTCATTGAACCAATCCAAACAAAACAAAATCAAACCAAACATAATCTAAATGAACCAAATCTAAAAGAATAAGAAAACCTAACATTACCGAACAAAATCTAATAAAACCGAACCAAAGCTAACATAACCGAACTAACTAAACAAAAATAACTTAAACGCGACTACTATTAACTATACCGCTTTAACTTTTATATTTTTCTTGAAATACAACAATTCAATGTCTGTTTAATAATACTTTAATAAGAAATAAAATTTATTTATAAAAAGCTATCATTGTTGACGACTTTAGTCTGCACAATACCCAAACTTTTTAATTAAAAAATAATTTATAATTATAAGCTGAATAAGAACAAAAATAAAATAATTTCGTGGAACAATTAAAAACAATATAAATGCCAAAATTATTATATACACTAAAAAGTTTAATTATACTATTTATTTAACTCAAAATATGATACAAACTAAGCTCAATTGAAATGTTTTCTTTTTTCTTGTCTAAAACTTTATTTTGACATTTTATTTTCTTGTTTAATTAAATTTTCTATTATTTTCTGGTGAATAGCAAAATCAAAA
>JAQGAW010004961.1:0-10240 GCA_034698025.1 Phthiracarus crinitus | reverse complement strand
ATACAGATTTCATATTTAAATAAATATCAAATTGCGTTCACTATTCAATTAACGTTTGTATTGGTAGTTGGGCTTACGTTTTAGAAACAGAGAATATTCTGGAAATAATGAGCGCCACAATAAAAGCGGATTTAATAAGTAAAATAATGTTTCTTATGCTTAAAGAAATTCATAAAATTATTTCACGGTCTAATTTTTGTAAAATATTTTTTCACGTGAAATAGCGATGCAGGAAAACGCGTTCAGTAAAATATTCACGCAAACAAATTTTTACGGCATTCTGTTTCTGTACGGTTTGACGCCACTTAAAAATACCGGCTCATACTTCAAGATATTTACACTTCTGCTACGAATAGTTGCCGTCACTTCAATGCTGGTACTAATTTGCTACACATTTCACTACGCATTCTTCACCACAAAGATTAAAATCTTGTTCAAACTATCGTTTCTATTCAAATCATGGATCGTTTTACTGACGTACGCGATTCTTCACCGAAAATTCGCCAAAATAAACGAAATACTATCGCAAATATCCGATAATCTGACGAAAGCGCATATAAATAAGCTAAAAATAATAAACACGCTATTCTTCATCTTCTGGCTGATCGTTATCGTACTAAACGCGTTCGTATTCGTATGGCTGGCCATAATTAACGACAACATCTTCATAATAATCCGGGAAATTCTGTGGGCTCTGTACGGATTCGGATGGATAATAGCCAGCGTATTGCTGTTAACATTCATCTGTTACACATTACACGCGATGGAGACGCGAATATTGGATTACTATTGTATGACACCGGCGAAAATTATACCGAGCGGTCACGCCATAAATATGGACACATCGGTGGCCACACTTGTCAACATACAGCAGACATTTATCGATTTGCAGCGCATTAAAGAGCTAATCAACGATAACTTGGGTATATTACCATTCCTCTGGTTTCTGGAGATGTTTTCGTCCACGTGTTTCCGTTTAACTCAGATCGCGTTGGAACACAACTTTAACGGCGAAAGTCTTTACATAATTATCTGTTTCTCTTTCGAATACGTGCTACTTTGCGGTTTTTACTTGTTCTATATATTCAGCATCAGTTATTTTCAGTCGTGTCGGCCATCGGTGAACACTATAATGCAATGGTTTCACCGAATAACCAGTAATAAGCAGCTGACAACGAGAGAGTCGAACGAGAAACTGATACTCGTTCAGCAAATGATATACATATACTCGAAAAGCGAATATATGGCTTGGAACGTATTTTCGATCGACAACCGATTTATATTCGGTTTTCTGAGCGCTGTCGTACCATTTTCGGTCATGTTTATACAGTTGTTGCAGCAAATATTGAGCTAAAAATAGTTTGGTTAGAGCTATCTATTTGACAAAACTTAATTTCATTTTTATTTGTATAAGAAAATAAAATGTGTTTTTATTTGAATGTTTCACTTTTATATGTTATATGCGATTTTATAATTTTGGTAACGTAATAAATAATGAATTTTTTACGGCTAAAATAATTAAAGTATAGGTTTTTTAATTATGAAAAAAAAACCGAAAGCATAAAATAAGATACTGTAGCAGTACCTTACGTATTATTAGTGTACGACAGTAGTATCTCTTTTATCAAATAATATGGTTATAAAGATTATTGATACAAAATATAGGTTATATTTATCTTATAGAGTAAATTTATTTTAGTAATTGCATACGCGGTATTGCATACACGGTATTGCATACGCGGTATTGCATGCTCGGTAATGCTTTCGCGTTATCTTTGTTCGTGGTATTGCATACCCGGAAACGTATTGAATTTAATCGACCTCTTGAATGCAATAATTATAAATTAACTTTGCAGTTGGACTACAAACTATTTACCTAAGGTTAAGCTAATTAAAGTTGGAGCATAAATTCAAATATTATTTTAGATCGAAAATGTTTCAGATTTTTTATGTTTGAAATATATAATGGAGTTGGAGTTTTGTTTTTTTTTCATCATTTTCTAACTCTGTAGTTTGCATTTACTTTATTAAGCTTATGTGGAGGCACGTGTCAAATGCATAAACTATAAATTATATACAAAAAAGTGAGAGAAAATTTAAAACGTTTCTATAACTACAGTATTATCGTTAATATATTCAAATGATTTGTTTATGAAAAGTTAAATATATTTCAAATTCCAATAATATATATTTATATATAAATATAAATTGGTTCTTTCTATTTTGAATCCATTTATTACATTAAAACAAAATAAAAACATTCATGGAAAGCTGACTCTAGTTGGTTAATGAATACTTATGCAAAGATAGATACTAGTTTATGATGGGTAAGATAACAACTCCCTTTATTAATATAATGAACAAGTGAAATCTCATTGTTATTGTAAAGACTCTGATGACAGACATGTTCAAACGCATAAGCTAGACTTCTCTGGTAAAAATTTTGCAAAACATATAAATTATTTATAATACACGAAATTCTAAAAGATTCAATTTTCTCTTTATAATATTTTTCATTGTCAGAAGTTTAATAACTTTGCTATAATAAAATTGGTAGGTTTAGGATATAACGTAAATAATTTCTTTCAAATATATGTAAATAATATTCCGATTATAAAAGGTATTATATAGCAAGAATCACATATTCATTGTGATGCCGTTTTATTTGGCTATTTAATAAAAAGCTATCAATGCATTATTATAAACATGGTCTATATATTTAAATTTTGTCTTTATTAAGCTTACATAACTAACTCGCTATATTGCTATAATGTGCATAAATAAAAGTAAGTGCGAAAATAAAACTTTATTGGCTTTGTTTGCACAAACAATAATTAATTTTGCGAAGTAATCAAACATTAATGGAAGTTAAACATTGCGTAAAAATAATAATATTCTCCCTTAATTCTGGCGATAAAAGCAAAGGCAAATTTTTACTTAGCTATTACTGTAGTTTTATTCACAGCAGAGGTATAAAAGTAATTTACTGTCAAAAAAGAGTAATTTGTATGTCATACGATAAGCGTATCATAAATATACATATACCACTCGCTGATCCTATTATTTTGTAAAATACCAGCTAATTTAACAATAGGTTTAGTCCGAAACGATGAAAATAAAAATTTATTTTCGGCAATTTTAATTAAAAAAAAGCTATTAAAAGAAAATCTGTTATTTAATTTGAAAAACTAGGGTAAATTTTAATTAACAATTTTAAAATGTCATGCGTAAAACACATAATAAAGCTACAACTTTTTTTCTTGAAAATTGTTTTAAAACTCAATTAAACTACATTTATAACTCATACGTAAAACAGTATTTTTTAAATCTACAAATGAATTTTTATATTAATTTCTAAATATCCCTTAACGTATATTATAATGATTCTTTATTCCAAGAAAAAAAAGTAAACTCAATAAAGACATAATTCCAATATCAAATGATATGTCTAAATGTCTTCGCAAAAAAAATTAATGACAAATTGTTTTCATGTGATAGTGTGCTAAATCATGTAAACTGATAAACTACTTCGCTTTACGCCGTGTTTACACGATTACTTTTCGCGATTTCTCGCTGGTATCTGTGTTTGTGTGTAATAGTAATAAATAGTAGTAAAAAGAAATAAAACAAAAGTTAATAATGCTTTAGAATCATAATAATTTATTTTAAAAAACCCAATTTGTGGGAAAAATATAACGATTTCATAGTATTAAAAACAGATGTTGTTTTATCGTTGGATCGAATTTTTCTGTAAGAATGGAAAAAAAATACAAGAAAAATGTAGTAATAAATATTATTCCATAACAGTTTAATATCTTTTTTAATAAATATTCACTGTTTTCACCTAAAAAAAGTTAAATCACATGCAAATTTATTAATGCAAGCATTTATAATGGGAAAAATTCCGATCAACTCAAACGATCAAATTGGCAAACCATACAGTCAAGACTATAATAAAGTATACTTAAACCGAACGATTTACTCGAAACCGAATATGAAAAAAAGTTGCATCAAATCATTGCAAACTCAGTGCCAGTTAGACAACACTCAATCATCGCTATACCGGTTACTATTCATATACGGATTAAATACAGAATCATCGGAATCATCGGTACCACTATTAAGACTTTTATTGAAGATAAAAACGTTGGTAATTATGGCCGCATTAATAAGTTACACGTTTTATGGCTTATTCTTTACTGACAACACGAAAATCCTGTATAAACTCTCGTTTCACTTGAAATCGTGGATAGTATTGATTACTTACGTTATTGTCAATCGAAAACTAAACAAAATCGACAAAATCTTATATCAGATCGTAAAGAAAATATCGATAGTGGAAACGCGACGCATTAAACTCATATACAATTTACTGATCCTATTCTGGTTTCTATACGCGATTAACAACGCAACGGTGTTTATATATTTGGCTGTTCGTGCGGAAGACAGTAACAAACTGTACGATGCAATACGGGAATTGTTGTGGGCTTTCTATGGGTTCGGTTGGATAACAGCTTCGGCACTATTCCTCACATACGTATGCTATCTGTTATACTTAAACGAAACAAAGTTTCTGCGTTTGTTTCACTTGAAAACACTACCGTTCGTGAACAGCATTGACACCACTGTAAACGCGTTTCAACAGATTCAGCTGCAGTTCATGAAACTCAATCAAATCAAAGAGTCGATCAACGATTGTTTGGGTTTACTGCCATTCCTTTGGTTTATGGAGTTATTCGCGTCAACGTGTCTGCGAATCACGCAAATATCGATGGAACGCAATACAGGCGATGGCAGTCGAGTGTTCATTATTATGGAATACTTTTACGAATACTCTATGCTTATATGTCTTTACTTAATATATATAATGTGTTTGAGTTACTTTCAATCGCGTCGTCCGACAATCAATGAGTTATCGCTTTGGCTCTATTCGGTTACGCGTAACAAACAACTCTCTTCAGCGGAGTCTATGGAAAAGCTGTCACTCGTTCAGCAATTGGTTTGCACGTACACTAACGCCGATTATATGGCGTGTAATGTGTTCGTAATCGACCGTAAGTTTGTCGTAGGCTTTCTGTCAGCTGTGGTGCCGTTCTCTGTAATGGTCATACAATTGGTCGAACAGGTTAGCGATGGAAAACAAACTGCAAATATAAATATATGAGTTTAGTTCTTAAATGATTTGTCAATATATTAAATGTTAATTAAATGAATGCAATGATTATATTTTGAAATAAAATCAATTGCATGTTTAGAGAATTCCAAACAATAAAATCAAATACTACTTTCAATCTACTTTCAAATACTACTTTTATTAAATCTGTTGCTTAAAATGCTTTTATTGAGTTATTTGTCAAATAAAACATCTTTGATTTATATATTCAATCATTTTTCTTTGTTTGAAACTAAAAGGTTGTTAAATCTTAAGCCATTTATTAACACAATTTTTAAGTTAATTAATTAAAAAGTAAACATAAAAATGCAATTTTAAAAATAAAAATTTAATCAAAAATTGTAAAATTTTAAATTAGATATTTATTATCCGATTATAGGTTTATGCAATTTCAGTAGTAAAATATCGTTAACATATGACTTCGCAAATAAAACGAATTTATTTATGATTAAAAGCTCGTCTATATCGTTGAAACAGCTCTACCAAACTCATCAATTGCTTCATCCGTTCTTAAAAAGCAGATTCGCGTCATATTTTCTCCCAAATAACTGTGTTCGTCGTCATAAAACAAAATGCCAGGCATTAAAGAGATTTTCTAATAATGATAGAAAAAGAAAAAATAATTCTAAAGTCTAAGATATAAAATACAATTAATTTCGTTTCAATGCCTTCTTCTTCAATAACCACATCGCCATTTGGAAACCATCTCTCGTTTCATTAACTGACGCCACATTCATCTTCGGTCGAAGTTTGCTGAAGTCAGCCATAAGAAAATATCCCGCTTCTGGTATAACCGCTTCGATTCCCACTTTTTTGAATATTTTCAAAAACCGGTTTCGTTGATGTATAGCCATTTTTTTGGTCACTTCGAAGTATGAAGCTTTAGTGCCGAGTCTTTCCACTTCTATTTCGATGCCGATAGCGAACGCTTCTTGCATTGGCGTCGCAACTGACGCCACATTAGTGAATACGTCCACAGACATCGCCCATAATAATTCTCGCGGAGCTATAGACCAACCGATTCTCCATCCAGTGTTTGCGAATGTCTTACCACCGCTGTTAACAGTGATCGTTCGAGACCACGTGCCCGGCAATGAAGCTTTGATCAAATAAATTAAATGAGTTACGAACACAGTTAGTGATATTTAAATAGATTATTATTCAGAACTTAAAATTAAACTCCGATTTAATTTGAGAAACGTATGATAAGGGATTAAGAATGAATATTAATATTTTTGTCTAATAAGGTAACAACTTTTTTAAAGTTTATTTAATAAACTTTTTACCATATCTAATGTGCGGACGATTTTCCATCTCATAAAACTGTGCGACTTCATCCGCGATCACAATCAGGTCGTATTTCTTTTGTATGCCAGCGATAATTTTTAGCTCCTCTCTGGTGAACATCTATCATGAAAAACGCAAATTAATTAATAAATATAATTTTTAAATGCAAGAATGCGTCACAATAATTGATAAAAACTGTTCCATCGTTTACTTTTCCTGTTGGATTATTTGGATTGTTTAGCAAAATCAGTTTAGTTTTATTCGTTATTTTTGATTCGAAAACTTTTGGATCGAAAGTTAAATCGGCACTTGTTTTCGCGTTTTTCCCATTTCTATATCTAAATGGCACAAAAACCGGTACACCACCAGACAGTTGAATCAAAAGAATATAAGGGTGAAAAAATGGTTCGAAAAGAATAATCTCTTCGCCAGGATTTAAATATGCCTGAAATACGAAACGCATACTTTGCATGGCGCCTGTGGTCACCAACACTTCATTCAACGGATCGATTCTTCGATTCATCAGTTTTGAATAAAACGCTGCCAATGCTTTAACTAGTCTTGGATGTCCCTATTATTTATTTTCATTTAATTTTTGAATTATTTGTGTATTTATTAGTTTAAATATTAAATAATAGTTACTTGAGTTCTTGCGTACTGATGAATGCTATAATCTTTCGATAAACGCATTTTGTTTAAAGCGTCCATTAAGTGTTTTGGCGGAAAATAGTTGGGAGCACCCCATCCGTATGACACGGCTCCATATTCAACAGCCAAACTTTCAAATTCTATCCTATATTTAAATTTGTTAAGTTAGAATAAATAAAACAAAATCCAAATTAGTAAATGTTTTATATATATTTAAGTTATTATATTTATAACGGAAAAAATTAAATTATTACCAAACATCGGCATTACTTATATTAAATCGGTTCGCAGTTTTAACTGAATGAGGAAAATGCGGTGCATTAAACTCGCCGTTTATCCGATGGATAAATAGAAATGAAATCATTATCAATGAATTAATAATTCCGTTGTAAAACAATAAATTTAGATCATGTAAACTCATTCTTGTATTTTATCAATTAGAATAGTATAGTTTATTAGAGTTGTAGAAATTATTAAGTTGTTATAATTAGATATGTTGTCGGACTAAACTTAATTTTGAAATATGTTATCATAATATCAAATTTTGAAATATCATGTAGAAATTATTTAGTAATTTAAATGTCAAATAAACATGCGCTTAAGAATTTCATTGATAGAAGAATTATAACAATAGCGCTAATATAGTTAATTCGTTATGCCATAGTGTGTAGTAATGAATCATATTTCCAAATGATGTACATTTCGAAATATTTAAACGATTAAAATTAGACTACTATCTCATTGAAAACATTTCCCGTGCCTTTTTTAAATTCAATTTTTATAAATTTATTATGTTTATACAGCCATATTAAAAATTGGTATAATAGCTTATAAAGATATATTTTGAAATATTAAAAACTTACTATATTAGTTGTCAAAAAAAAAGTTCAATGAATTTTGATTAACAAACCTGCATTAAATTTGATAATCTATAATGTAATCATTTAGTAATGTAAATTACTTAATGTATGATGAAAAAAATGTAATGTTAACGACAAATTAATATCTTGATTACCATATAAGATTAAAAACTATATTTTAGTTTTAAATATTTTTTAAACTGATCCCACTCTCAATATATTTTTGATTACAACACATCACAGACCGGATATTTGTTTAAATATTGTATCTTAAATCCGATGAGTTTACTCCTCCCTTTAGTATTTAAAAATTCGAAAGTAGACCCACTCTATACCATACGAGCTTGAAACACACCGATAAATAGTAAATAAAACTATATTAACGTATTAACATCTATTTGAATGTCAATCCACTTCGAACGTTGTAAAGGATATCGACTTTGTTTAACTATAATTTTTTTATATTTAGAGATAATATTTTAATTAATGCTATTTTGTAATTCAGGAATTCTTTTTTATTTTTCCGAAACAAATGTGAACAATTTTTTATATCTATTTTAATAAACGCGGTTATTAAGCATTTACCAGATTTTTGTATACGGTATTTCGGTGTCCCAATTCCGGTTTGTCCCGATTCCGGTGTGTATCGAATAACATCTTAGTTTTCATGAATAATGCATACAAACAATAATACGTACTAAGTTTTATTTCAGAGATAACATTAATATTTTAGTTATGATTAGATAAAACACAATGCTCTGTACATTTGTTATATGATTAATATATAAGAATGTGTTCAAACATGTCTGTCATAAATAAATATAATATTTTTACAGAATTTGATGAAACATTTTGCGATGATATTAAATTATTCTATTTAACCAAAAACGTATTATTAGTTGTCACGAAAAACGATTCACTGCTTAAATACGAAATTAATAATCTAAATAATGAAATTGAAAAAGTTGGCCCAATTTTTGAAAATCAAAAGATTATAAAAATATGTTGCGCAACATTTTTCAAACACTCTCATCCAATACATCTGTCATCCAACTATTTAATGCTCACCGATAAAGGATATGCGTATAGTAATGATACGCGAGAGCTATTGCCTAATAAACAATACAAAAGTTTAAATCAATTAATTTTTGAAGTCAATGAAAACGTTACTACAACTGAACCGACCATCAAAGACATATGTTGTGGTGCACGGCATTCACTCATTCTTACATCGAATGGCGATGTATTTATGTTTGTAATGAATGAATCGGGTTATGATGGTATTGTGTGGTCGAAACCATTTAAGATCAATTTGTCGAAAGTAAGTGCAATATCTTGTGGTTACGATTACTCGATAGCGCTTACAGAAAATGGTGAAGTAATTCAATGGGGAATTAACAATACGGATCAACAAAAGCAATTATCTGTTCCGAAAACAAAGCAAATAATGTGTAGTAAAAATAGTGGATTAATGTTAACATTTGAAGGAGATTTATATTTTATCGATGATATACGAAAAATAAACGATGAGACAAAATTTGTTGAAATCGCAGCCACAATACATAGTGAATTGTTTGTCGCCATATCGACTAATAGTAAATGTTATATTTATGGGAAATACTTATGTGGCTATGAAAATGAAGAAACAATGGTAAATGAATTAAAAGAAACAGAGTTTACATCAATTAATGATACGTTCGCGTTCTACGAACAAATTACAGTTAATACAGAAATAATTGATAAGTTAATGCCAATTAGTTATGAGAAGGATTTTACAGAAAGTAATTTATTAGGGTTTGGAGGCTTTTCAGCGGTTTTTCAAGCGAAACACAAATCGAGTGAAAAGACGTACGCAATTAAAAAGATAAGTTTTGAACCGCAAAAGAGAGATAAAGTACTGTCAGAATTAAAGTTCTTATTGCGCCATAAAAGTAAATTTAATGTGTATTTATTCGATCATTGGATTGAACATAATTATTATATCGGATCGAAGAATGTGGTGAAAGAATTTAGTGATATGTCTTTGGCTAACAAAACACAATTATTACACATTCAAATGGAAATGTGTTCGCTTACTCTTAGAGACGCTATCAATATTATTATGAAAGAATGCGTTAATACGGATGATAACACATTATCAATAAGTGGTTATTATATTGCAAGTGAATTATTGTATGAGATATTAGAATGTGTAGAATACTTACATTCACAAAATCCAGCCATAATTCATAGAGACTTAAAACCAGAAAATATATTATTAACTAATTTTGTT